>JAXIVJ010011509.1:22500-27500 GCA_036785665.1 Chirona hameri
CTACACCGCCTCCGGGCATACTACACCGCCTCCGGGCATACAACACCGCCTCCGGGCATACAACACCGCCTCCGGGCATACCACACCGCCTCCGGGCATGCAACACCGCCTCCGGGCATACAACACCGCAAACGGGCATACCACACCGTCTCACGTCATCATCAGCAACATCATCAGCAACATCATCAGCAACATCATCAGCAACATCACCAGCAACATCATCAGCAACATCATCAGCAACATCATCAGAAACATCATCATCAACATCATCATCAACATCATCATTAACATCATCATCAACATCAACATCATCATCAACATCATCATCAACATCATCATCAACATCATCATCAACATCATCATCAACATCATCATCAACATCATCATCAACATCATCATCAACATCATCATCAACATCATCAGCAACATCATCAGCAACATCATCAGCAACATCATCAGCAACATCATCAACAACATCATCATCAGCAACATCATCATCAGCAACATCATCATCAGCAACATCATCATCATCATCATCATCATCATCATCATCATCATCATCATCATCATCATCATCATCATCATCATCATCATCATCATCATCATCATCATCATCATCATCATCATCATCATCATCATCATCATCATCATCATCATCATCATCATCATCATCATCATCATCATCATCATCATCATCATCATCATCATCATCATCATCATCATCATCATCATCATCATCATCATCATTATCATCATCATGCCCGGAGGCGGTGTTGTACCGCCTCCGGGCATACCACACCGCCTCCGGGCATACAACACCGCCTCCGGGCATACTACACCGCCTCCGGGCATACAACACCGCCTCCGGGCATACTGCACCGCCTCCGGGCATACCACACCGCCTCCGGGCATACAACTCCGCCTCCGGGCATACTACACCGCCTCCGGGCATACCAGACCGCCTCAGGGCATACAACACCGCCTCCGGGCATACAACACCGCCTCCGGGCATACCACACCGCCTCCGGGCATACAACACCGCCTCCGGGCATACAACACCGCCTCCGGGCATACCACACCGCCTCCGGGCATACAACACCGCCTCCGGGCATACAACACCGCCTCCGGGCATACCACACCGTCTCACGTCATCATCAGCAACATCATCAGCAACATCATCAGCAACATCACCAGCAACATCATCAACAACATCATCAGCAACATCATCAGCAACATCATCAGCAACATCATCAGCAACATCATCATCAACATCATCATCAACATCATCATCAACATCATCATCAACATCATCATCAACATCATCAGCAACATCATCAGCAACATCATCAGCAACATCATCAGCAACATCATCAACAACATCATCATCAGCAACATCATCATCAGCAACATCATCATCAGCAACATCATCATCATCATCATCATCATCATCATCATCATCATCATCATCATCATCATCATCATCATCATCATCATCATCATCATCATCATCATCATCATCATCATCATCATCATCATCATCATCATCATCATCATCATCATCATCATCATCATCATCATCATCATCATCATCATCATCATCATCATCATCATCATCATCATCATCATCATCATCATCATCATCATCATCATCATTATCATCATCATGCCCGGAGGCGGTGTTGTACCGCCTCCGGGCATACCACACCGCCTCCGGGCATACAACACCGCCTCCGGGCATACTACACCGCCTCCGGGCATACCACACCGCCTCCGGGCATACAACACCGCCTCCGGGCATACTACACCGCCTCCGGGCATACTACACCGCCTCCGGGCATACAACACCGCCTCCGGGCATACAACACCGCCTCCGGGCATACCACACCGCCTCCGGGCATACAACACCACCTCCGGGCATACAACACCGCAAACGGGCATACCACACCGTCTCACGTCATCATCAGCAACATCATCAGCAACATCATCAGCATCATCATCAGCAACATCACCAGCAACATCATCAGCAACATCATCAGCAACATCATCAGCAACATCATCATCAACATCATCATCAACATCATCATTAACATCATCATCAACATCAACATCATCATCAACATCATCATCAACATCATCATCAACATCATCATCAACATCATCATCAACATCATCATCAACATCATCATCAACATCATCATCAACATCATCAGCAACATCATCAGCAACATCATCAGCAACATCATCAGCAACATCATCAACAACATCATCATCAGCAACATCATCATCAGCAACATCATCATCAGCAACATCATCATCATCATCATCATCATCATCATCATCATCATCATCATCATCATCATCATCATCATCATCATCATCATCATCATCATCATCATCATCATCATCATCATCATCATCATCATCATCATCATCATCATCATCATCATCATCATCATTATCACCATCATGCCCGGAGGCGGTGTTGTACCGCCTCCGGGCATACCACACCGCCTCCGGGCATACAACACCGCCTCCGGGCATACTACACCGCCTCCGGGCATACCACACCGCCTCCGGGCATACAACACCGCCTCCGGGCAAACTACACCGCCTCCGGGCATACCACACCGCCTCCGGGCATACAACACCGCCTCCGGGCATACTACACCGCCTCCGGGCATACCACACCGCCTCCGGGCATACAACACCGCCTCCGGGCATACTACACCGCCTCCGGGCATACTACACCGCCTCCGGGCATACAACACCGCCTCCGGGCATACAACACCGCCTCCGGGCACACCACACCGCCTCCGGGCATACAACACCGCCTCCGGGCATACAACACCGCCTCCGGGCATACCACACCGTCTCACGTCATCATCAGCAACATCATCAGCAACATCAT
Organism: Chirona hameri; assembly: GCA_036785665.1. Taxonomy (NCBI): domain Eukaryota; kingdom Metazoa; phylum Arthropoda; class Thecostraca; order Balanomorpha; family Balanidae; genus Chirona; species Chirona hameri. The sequence continues at coordinate 25,409 of JAXIVJ010011509.1, forward strand.
CAGCAACATCATCAGCAACATCATCATCAACATCATCATCAACATCATCATCAACATCATCATCAACATCATCATCAACATCATCATCAACTTCTTCAGCAACATCATCAGCAACATCATCATCAACATCATCAGCAACATCATCATCAACATCATCATCAGCAACATCATCATCCGCAACATCATCATCAGCAACATCCTCATCAGCAACATCATCATCAGCAACATCATCCTCAGCAACATCATCATCAGCAACATCATCATCATCATCATCATCATCATCATCATCATCATCATCATCATCATCATCATCATCATCATCATCATCATCATCATCATCATCATCATGCCCGGAGGCGGTGTTGTACCGCATCCGGGCATACCACACCGCCTCCGGGCATACAACACCGCCTCCGGGCATACTACACCGCCTCCGGGCATACCACACCGCCTCCGGGCATACAACACCGCCTCCGGGCATACTACACCGCCTCCGGGCATACCACACCGCCTCCGAGCATACAACACCGCCTCCGGGCATACTACACCGCCTCCGGGCATACCACACCGCCTCCGGGCATACAACACCGCCTCCGGGCATACTACACCGCCTCCGGGCATACCACACCGCCTCCGGGCATACAACACCGCCTCCGGGCATACAACACCGCCTCCGGGCATACCACACCGCCTCCGGGCATACAACACCGCCTCCGGGCATACAACACCGCCTCCGGGCATACCACACCGTCTCACGTCATCATCAGCAACATCATCAGCAACATCATCAGCAACATCATCAGCAACATCACCAGCAACATCATCATCAACATCATCAGCAACATCATCAGCAACATCATCAGCAACATCATCATCAACATCATCATCAACAGCAACATCATCATCAGCAACATCATCATCAGCAACATCATCATCATCATCATCATCATCATCATCATCATCATCATCATCATCATCATCATCATCATCATCATCATCATCATCATCATCATCATCATCATCATCATCATCATCATCATCATCATCATCATCATCATCATCATCATCATCATCATCATCATCATCATCATCATCATCATCATCATCATCATCATCATCATCATCATCATCATCATCATCATCATCATTATCATCATCATGCCCGGAGGCGGTGTTGTACCGCCTCCGGGCATACCACACCGCCTCCGGGCATACAACACCGCCTCCGGGCATACAACACCGCAAACGGGCATACCACACCGTCTCACGTCATCATCAGCAACATCATCAGCAACATCATCAGCAACATCATCAGCAACATCACCAGCAACATCATCAGCAACATCATCAGCAACATCATCAGCGACATCATCATCAACATCATCATCAACATCATCATTAACATCATCATCAACATCAACATCATCATCATCATCATCAACATCATCATCAACATCATCATCAACATCATCATCAACATCATCATCAACATCATCATCAACATCATCAGCAACATCATCAGCAACATCATCAGCAACATCATCAGCAACATCATCAACAACATCATCATCAGCAACATCATCATCAGCAACATCATCATCAGCAACATCATCATCATCATCATCATCATCATCATCATCATCATCATCATCATCATCATCATCATCATCATCATCATCATCATCATCATCATCATCATCATCATCATCATCATCATCATCATCATCATCATCATCATCATCATCATCATCATCATCATCATCATCATCATCATCATCATCATCATCATCATCATCATCATTATCATCATCATGCCCGGAGGCGGTGTTGTACCGCCTCCGGGCATACCACACCGCCTCCGGGCATACAACACCGCCTCCGGGCATACTACACCGCCTCCGGGCATACCACACCGCCTCCGGGCATACAACACCGCCTCCGGGCATACTACACCGCCTCCGGGCATACCACACCGCCTCCGAGCATACAACACCGCCTCCGGGCATACAACACCGCCTCCGGGCATACTACACCGCCTCCGGGCATACCACACCGCCTCCGGGCATACAACAACGCCTCCGGGCATACTGCA
>JAXIVJ010011510.1:0-5000 GCA_036785665.1 Chirona hameri
ACATTGACTGGGGTCTCAGCAGAACGCCATTGACTGGGGGGGGGGTAAACGCCCCTCCCCCTGGTTATCTTCCGAACCAATGATCGCAGCGAGAGGCGCAATGCAGCAATCGAAATATCTCAATGAGACGAAATTAAAGCATACTCAAAAATGTCAAAGTGAGGTCAAATATCAGGTCACGGTCAGGTCAAAGGTCAAAATCGACGTATTTGAGTTTATGGGACATACTTTCCATCCGAAGCCTTCGATTACGACCATGATCACCCAAAGTCCTGCCAAAGGTATGATACACATCTCGCATGAGCTAAAGTGAGATTGTTGGCCAAGGTTAAGCTCAGGTCACGAAAGGTCACTATGCTCAAAATATCTACGAAATTCATGCAACACATGTTGTATGAGTTATTTTCCACGTATTATTCGAAAGTGATAGTCAATGTACCACCTGACTTCATTTACGCGAAGTAAATGTCAAGTTCAGGTCAAGTTCAGGTCACTGAAGGTCAAAATTTGAAATTAATAAATATCAATAAAAAATGTATCTTTCTAGATTAGTTTTGTCTCAGATATACAGTGGTGCCATTGAATTGTCTCTATCTGGTCAATAAAAGCCAAACAACGCAATTGTTAAATGTGACGTCATGAATTACCCATACTTTAGACGCCATAAGTCAGTCAATATTGGTGATATCATTCTGAAATTTGCTATGGTAGTTTCCCATATGCGGTTCTCTGACATATATTCCGGCTTTTTTAATATCTTTGACAAATTTGATTTTGTGGACATTTCCCCCATTTTTGTAGCGGTCAAAAACTTTTTTTTAATCCGAGATAGCTATGATGTAGCCCTTGCCATTTTCTATCTTTTGACGTTTTTGGATTGCATTTTTCTCAAAATATGGCATTTGTATGGTCTGTTACATGTTAGCTGATTTTGGTGTACAACTTGTGTGTAGTGACGTCACTAAATTCGATATAACTCGAAATTTTTCGACGAAATTGATTTATTTTGTACAGAAGACGTAAACGTGATTTAGAAGAAGGTACCCGAAGTTTCACGTTGATAGCGCTATTGGTTTTTGGGCTATTACGAAAATGTATCAGGGGGCGTTAAACGCCCCCCCCCCCCCCCCCCCAGTCAATGGCGGGTTAATGTTCAATTCGGCTGGAGTTGGGGGGCAACTTGTCCCTCCTGCCCGCTCTCCCACCTCCGCCACTACTATATACCACTAATTACCAAAACCCCTCACACAAATCTTAAAGACAATGGGATCACGAATCATGATGACAAAAACGGACCCAGGATTCATTCGCCCAAGGCTTTTGTTCTGCCTCAACTCATTTTATTGTATTGATTTATATTTGTTGTCAATGCCCTGTCCCCCCGTACACTGCTGACGCCTGCCGCCGCATGGTTAGTGTAACCCACTACGCCCTGAGCCCGGGAGCAGGGGGCATTTTCCATCCAATTTTATCAAAATGGACCTTTGTCCCCCCCCCCCCCCCCCCCGAGATGCCAGATGGGCAGCTTTCTGAGGCATCAGGCATCTGAGCCGATGATGGTCTTTTTCTGGTCTAAAGATGAATCCTTTCAAGACCTCTGATTGGCCTTTTCCAAACCGGAGATGGGCCCTTTCCGGGCCTAAATTGGACTATTCCCAAACTCAAGACAGGGGGAGGGCTTTCTACGTTTTTGATGGGCCCTTTCCAGATCTGAGATGGGCTCTTTCTGGTCTGCATGTGAGCCATCACTGATCACGCCATGTCTGAGTTCAAGCGTAAGATGAGCCCTAACCAGTCATGGGGCCTTTCTGGGCCGAATTACCGAAACGATCCTTCTCCAGCTCAAAGGTGGGCCCTTCCCAGTCCTCTCCAGACCTATTTTTTTATTTCTTTCAGGGCCAAATTATACGGGCCTTCTCTGGACCTGAGATGGGCCCTTAACTGGCCTAAGAGCAGACATGGGTCTTTTCCGGAACTGAGATGCTCACTTTCCTGTCTTCCAATGCCTAAAATGGACCCTCTCCAGACCTGAGACGGCCCTTTCTGAGTTTACGATGGGCCCTGTCAAAACCTGAGATGGGCCCATTCTGAGCTTAAGACGGGCCCATTCACAGCCTAAGATGGACCACTTTCAGACCTGATATGAACCCTTTCTGAGCCTAAGATTGGCCCCTCTCCGGATCTGAGTTGGGCCCTTCCCGGGCCTAAGAGCAGAGATGGGCCTTTTCCGGACCTGAGATGCAGGCTGCTCACTTTCAAAGCCTAAAGTGGGCCCTTTTCAGACCTGAGACGGGTCCTTTTTGAATTCACTATGAGCCCTTTCAAAACCTGAGACCGGTCCATTCTGAGCCTAAGATGGGCCCTTTTCAGACCTGAGATTGGCCCTTTCTGAGCCTAAGATGGGCCCCTCCCCGGATCTGAGATGGGCCCTTCCCGGGCCTAAGAGCAGAGATGGGCCTTTTCCGGACCTGAGATGCAGGCTGCTCAATTTCAAAGCCTAAAATGGACCCTTTTCAGACCTGAGACGGGCCCTTTCTGAATTCACGATGGGCCCTTTCCAAACCTGAGATGGGCCTTTTCGGAGATCACGATGGGCCCTTTCAAAATCTGAGATGGGCCCATTCTGAGCCTAAGATGGGCCCTTTCCAGACATGAGATGGGCTCTTTCTGAGCCCAAGATGGGCCCTCTCCGGACTTAAGATGGGTCCTTCCCGGGCCTGAGAGTTGAGATGGGCATTTTCTGGACCTGAGATGCTTGCTTTCTGAGGCTAAATTTGGTTTTATCAGACCTGAAATGGGCCCTTTCTGAGTCCACGATGGGCCCCTTTCAAATCCGAGATGTGCCCCTCTGAGCCACGACGGGAGGGGGGGGGGCTTTAGCCCCCCCCCCTCCCCTGGCTACGCCCCTGACCATGTCTATCATCTCGGACCACTTTTGGAAGGATCCGGCAAAACAAAAACGGGACGTTATACGGTACCCCGTCCATTGACCTCGAATTTGACCTTGAATATGACTTTGAACAGCAAAATGAAGGTCATATTCGTGATCAGCGTGCCAGAATTGACCTTGGCCCTAAGTTTGGGCCAAATCTGAATCTGTCGCTGAATAAGTCGCTGAATAACTAATATGTTGGACGGACTCCTCACGGACGTTATTTGCATCCGGTGTGTTGTCAAGTTTGGGGAGCGTTTGGAGTGGTGTTTCTGAAAATATCAGTATATTTGGCCATCTGAATTTGATCTTTGAGGAAGGGATAATTACGACAGCTTCAAAAGCAAGTGAATATTCAACAGTTCTGGCTTAAGCGTCAGGCGATTTGAAGATCTCCGGAACGGAGAATCGTAGGCGTAAAGTTCGCAGCGGTAGTAGAAATGTTTGGTTGAGATATGGTCGTTTCCACCACGGCCATGGGGTATTTTGCAGGGTTAAATATCCCACTAAATACCCTACAACGTAAATCAGTTGTCCGATGTATATACGCGCGCCATACCAGGCTGCGCGTGCCGTCACCCTCTGGTTGCTGCCCGGCCCCGCGGGGGAGGGGAGGGGAGGAGAGGGGAGGGGAGGGGAGGGGAGGGGAGGGGAGGGGAGGGGAGGGGGAGGGGAGGGGGAGGGGAGGGGAGGGGGAGGGGAGAGGGGAGGGGAGGGGAGGGGGAGGGGAGGTCACGGAGATGCAAATGTAGCACGTCCGATCCGTATCGGGGAGAGGAAATCACACAAATGGATCGTCTGTGATGGCGTGCTGTGTGGCGATGTTTATTGGCACACTCTTCACCAGTGACTGTAAGCACAGGGGATCGCTGACGATTGATGGCACATCCGTCTCGCTTAAGCACAAATGTCATTTATTATCGTTGGTGCTTCGTAATATGATATGATTTTCGGTGTTGATACCAGACCAAAAGTGTGCCTAGCTTGTAGTTCGTTTTTTATACTCTCGTATTTGTACTCTCTCATACCTTGCCGTTCACAGGTGCTTTGCCTATAACGGGCACATAACATGTGCTTTAATCATTATCTTAATTTTGTTAATGGTAAGTTGTGTGTGACGTACAAGAACCCTATTGCTCTGTTCAGGATTTCACCGGCATGACGGTTAAAAAACACATTTATCAACCACACGTTTACATTCAGGCCATTCGTAGACCAATCGATGTTGGATGCAGGACCCGCCTGGTTCATCATTAGCACCACCTAGCTGACAACTTTCTTCTGCAGACGGTGTCACTCTCAGCCGTCTTACACAATATGCACGCTTGTCTTGTCGCTGATCAAGCCCACCAGCTTTGTCACCCAAGTCATAACACGCACTTACAGATGTAAGCCTCTTCAATGCCGGATCAATCAAGCTGAATAATGACTTGTTTGTTCTAGATTATGTCAATAGCTGTGCCTGCTTTTGATGCTAATGATGTCATTTGACGCAAATGCGGCATGGTATGTGGTCTAAATCTGGCCAGTTGCATGCTACCACGCGCAATGAAGCTGGCATATAAAAACCAGGTGATTGCAATAAGTATATCTGCAAATGCATTGGTCGCTGAAAAACCGTATCAAATTATGCAATGTTATCTATATTTGGTCAGGTCAATTAACCCCCGCTGTTCCATAACACATGCAATACAAATGTAATGCTGCCAGAACTAAATATTGAAGTTATAATGCGCACACAAAGACACGCTCATGCACATACAAACACACCCGCACATACACGCATGTACACACACACACACACACCCACACCCACACCCACACCCACACCCACACCCACACCCACACCCACACCCACACCCACACCCCACACCCACACCCCCACCCCGCACCCGCACCCGCACCCGCACCCGCACCCGCACCCGCACCCGCACCCGCACCCGCACCCGCACCCGCACCCGCACCGCACCCGCACCCGCACCCGCACCCGCACCCGCACCCGCACCCGCACCCGCACCCGCACCCGCACCCGCACCCGCACCCGCACCCGCACCCGCACCCGCACCCG
>JAXIVJ010011510.1:10000-43388 GCA_036785665.1 Chirona hameri
AGCTCATCCCGGGTTATGCTCCTGCCATGCTGATGCTTCATGTGGTTTTGGATTTCACCACTCTGCTTATGCAATATTAGTCTCTTTGTTAATGTGTTTGTAGTGTAACCAATACAGGGTACTTTCGGATTGTGAGGCTTGCAGTCCTCATGAGGGCATGATAACTCGTATACTATATTGTTGCACTTCAGGTTTGGTTCTTTATGCTGGGTATTCCGCATGATCATGTTTGCCGTTCTTCTGCTTGTGTAGTATATGAGTAGTTTCACCCGGTTCTTGTCGGTAGGAGTTACATTGCTTCTTCACAATGTCTGTAAGAACTCGCTCATCCAACTTGTAAGCGGAGGACATTTGATTCTTGTAGTACAAAACGTGAGTATTTATGTCTTCTTTTTTGCTGTTTTCTGTTGATGCCATGAAGTTATTGAGGGCGGTTTCAATTTCTCTGTCTATATCTGCTGCTGCGTAGTTATTATTCATGAGCATCTTCTTTGCATGTGTGATTTCCTGGTCAAACAACTGCCAAGAACTACAAATTGTGAGGGCTCTCCTGACGTATGTTCGTATGACACCACGTTTGTATCGCTTAGGACATTCACTCGAACCATTTAAACAACTACCTCCATTGGTTTTCTTGCTGTATGTAGTGTGTTTTCCATCAGTAACGTCAACACACACGTCCAGGAAAGGAAGTTTACCATCTACTCCGATTTCGTGCGTAAATTTCAAGACAGATACTTCTTCAAGCCTTTGCCGTAAGCTCGCCAACGCCTCCTCACTCTGAATCTCCAGATCAATATCGTCTATATATCGCTTATAGATGTAAGGTCGCTCTTCGATGGAACTCAATGCCTTCTCTTCAATGTAGCACATATACGCGTTAGCAAATAAGACGCCCAACGGTGACCCCATAGCCACACCATCGACTTGTATATAAAGTTGCCCGCATGGTGAACGAAAAGGAGCTTCCTTAGTGCAAGCAAGCAAAAGTTCTTTGAGAACGATTCTTGGGAGTCTGGGTGGTGGCAATTCACGGTTCCCATAAGCATACTTCAAAATCGTATCCACAGTTTCAACAACCGGTACATTGGTGAACAGACTTTGCACATCAAGCAAAGCAATGATACCTCTTGGTTCGTTACATCGCAAAACCGTGATGAATTCGTCAGACGACTTTAAAGTATTCACCGTCGGGATGTACGGTGACACGATCTGGTTAATGCGTTTCGCGATCTCATACGTTGGAGTGGGTACTTGTGAAATAATTGGTCGTAAGGGATTCCCATCTTTATGAATCTTTACATTACCGTATAAATAGCCGGGCTTGTAATTCCCAATGATCGTGTTGAAATGCACTCCATCTACTTCAGCATTCGCCACTTCGATGAGGCCATTTACCCTTTTCTTCAGTTTCTCGGTGGGGTCAGCCCTGATCTTGCTAAATGTATTTTCATCTGAGATGATATTGTCTAGTTTTGCAGCATAGTCGGCCTTATTGAATATGTCCCCAATCACCGCGGCGGGCTGTCGGAACATGCCTGCACCTGTGACCCGGCCAGAATTCCATTCATACCAGCCACAGATGCAGATGCGGGCGTGCCTGTAGTATGGTTCGTCTGCCTCGCAGTGGAACGACCGGCGGCGTCTGGACCCGGTCTTGCCCCACCTCATGAATCAGGAAACGGCAATTTCACAATGGAGTGCTATGGCAGAGCCCTGGTGCGGAAACAGCTGGACATTATTCATGAGGAACGGAATTTGGACGGATTTAGACACGACGGCTGGCGACTGGCGGATTAAGGCAAAGGAGGTCTGGGCTCTTCTACAAAAATATGAGTGTTGATAAATGTGTGATACCAATAGGTGATCCAAACTTCGCTTCACTAAAAATACTTATACCCATTCGGTAATTCGTCGGTCGAATTACAAAATATTAGTCTAGTTTATTTGGGATAACACATGACGTCAATGCATTGTTAGGTGCTTGATATTGACCAAGGATAATATCATGGCGGGAGTCCCTACATCAGCCCAGATGAAGCCATACTGAAGCCAATCAGAGCGCTTGGTTGCCGCCAATGAGACCGCTTGGCTGCCGCCGAGGAGGCATCCTAACGAGACGCGTGTTTATCAGATCTGCGCTATGTACGATCTAGCCCTAGCTCCTTAGCGAGGTCATTGTGCGTGGATGCCTGTTAACCCCTACCGCTCAATGCCTGACCTCGGCTCGGCTAGCGAACCAATAACCCGCCGGGCGGCCCCTCGGCTGACCTCTTATCTCGCCCGGGGCGTCCTCATAAGGCAGCCGATCAGCGGGCAGCGGCGAGCAGCGGCCGACGGCGGACGCTCCTGCCGCTAACGCCCGCAGAATCCTGCCGATTCCCGGCAGTACCGCGGGGGGAGAAATTCCAGCTAGCGACGGATCCGCAGTCCTCCGGGTCGGATGTCTGCGTTCGCTGCGGTGGTCTACAGAAGAAAGTTTACGTGTCCTCAGCGGAGAAGGACGCATCTGGAGGGATTCGGAAGGACCGTCTCGCCAGGAACGGCGACCGTGTGCCGCAGAAGCGGCAGCAACGCAGGGTGGTATTGGTGGGTCGTGGAGTGGAGTTGTGCACAGTTGTGGCTGTACCTACCTGGCGATATGCTGCCGATTGTTCTAGCTATTCAGCACAGCTGTGGCTGTACCTACCTGGCGATATGCTGCCGATTGTTCTTGCTATTCAGCACAGTTGTGGCTGTACCTACCTGGCGATATGCTGCCGATTGTTCTTGCTATTCAGCACAGTTGTGGCTGTACCTACCTGGCGATATGCTGCCGATTGTTCTTGCTATTCAGCACAGTTGTGGCTGTACCTACCTGGCGATATGCTGCCGATTGTTCTTGCTATTCAGCACAGCTGTGGCTGTAAAAGTCGTCCACATGTGTCTGTGGCTATTATAACCTCTCGTCATGAGTTAAAAACACAGGAAACATGGTCAGAAAAAGCATACAATAAAATCACACAAGTAAAAACAAGAATAAAAACACTGGCACACGCCAACACACCCCCACCCCCACCCCCACCCCCACCCCCACCCCCACCCCCACCCCCACCCCCACCCCCACCCCCACCCCCACCCCCACCCCCACCCCCACCCCACACCCCCACACCCCCACCCACCCACACACCCACACACCCACACACCACACACACCACACACACCACACACACACACACACACACACACACACACACACACACACACACACACACACACACACACACACACACACACACACACACACACACACACACACACACACACACACACACACACACACACACACACACACACACACACACACACACACACACACACACACACACACACACACACACACACACACACACACACCGCACACCGCACACCGCACACCGCACACCGCACACCGCACACCGCACACCGCACACCGCACACCGCACACCTCACACCGCACACCGCACACCGCACACCGCACACCGCACACCGCACACCGCACACCGCACACCGCACACCGCACACCGCACACCGCACATCGCACATCGCACACCGCACACCGCACACCGCACACCGCACACCGCACACCGCACACCGCACACCGCACACCGCACACCGCACACCGCACACCGCACACCGCACACCGCACACCGCACACCGCACACCGCACACCGCACACCGCACACCGCACACCGCACACCGCACACCGCACACCGCACACCGCACACCGCACACCGCACACCGCACACCGCACACCGCACACCGCACACCGCACACCGCACACCGCACACCGCACACCGCACACCGCACACCGCACACCGCACACCGCACACGCACACGCACACGCACACGCACACGCACACGCACACGCACACGCACACGCACACGCACACGCACACGCACACGCACACGCACACGCACACACACACACACACACACACACACACACACACACACACACACACACACACACACACACACACACACACACACACACACACACACACACACACACACACAATCACTAAAACCCGTCGGCATGACGGTGAGAATCGCTGCGTCGGTCAGTCCGGTCCCGCGGAGCGGCAGCGAGATGTCTCCGCACCTGGCGACGAAACAGCGGCACGGGCAGTCCTAAAAGGTCGCGTGGCAGGGCGTTATACAGCGCTGGTCCCCGGCAGGCAAAACGCCGCCGTCCCATCTCCGTGCGTGACCGGGGAACAAAGAACATGTGGTCCTGTCGCGTGGCCCGCTCGGTAGCGTGGGCCTCTGCCACAGTGGACAGACTCGCAGCCAGTTGTTCAGGCTCGCCGCAGCATCGCACCTTGTGCGTGAGGCACAGTGTGTGGTAGGTGGCCATGCCCTCCACGCCGAGCCACCCCAGCCTCCCCAGCAGATTTGATACATGGTCGTACTTCCGTCGGCCAAAAAGTACTCTAGCAGCATAGTTTATGACTTTTTGAAGCCGACAGAAGTTCCCCTTCTTTCCATTACCGTATACCGAGATACAGTACCCGATCTGCGAGAAAACCAGGGCATTGATCAGCGCGGAGAGCACGACCGTTGGCAGGTGCCCCCTCAGATGCGATAGATCAGTCAAAACTCCGAAGCAGCGCTGTGTTACGGTAGAGACATGGCGGTCCCAGCCAGGGTTGTGCTCGACTCAGATTTTTTAGACTGACTCGACTCTGACTCATTTTCGAAGGGACTCTGACACACACACACACACAAGAGGTGTGTGTGTCTCCGATTCAAGAGGGAGGAATATGTTTTTTGAGTCGACTCAACTTTGACTCATTTGCTGTTGCCCTTGACTCAACTCTGACTCAAGCGGGGGATAATTTTGTTTGAGTCGACTCAACTTTGACTCATTTGCTTTTACCCCTGACTCAACTCTGACTCATGTGAAAGTTTCTTGAGTCGACTCATTTTTGACTCATGTTCAACGGACTTCACGATTTTGATTCAAATGTAGGTATTTGACTTGCAAAAAGTAATTGGAATATTATATGTAAATACTGTTATTTTGATTTACACTGGATGAAGGCACATGAATATTGCATTATCATAAATATCTACTGCATCCACCTGCAATGTAAGATGTATTAAAATATGTAATAGCAATAATGATAATAATAAAATAAAATAAAATGTATGGTTCGTAAAAACATTGAAGACAAATTGGTATTTACCTTGTATGTGTTCGTAGGGGTCATGGGATGTTTTAGTTCAAGTTAGATCGGTTGTCAGTGACAGGGGTTCAAGCTTAAATATATTATCTGGGTACGTGCGTAAGCATGTTGAAATATCATCAGTTGGCTTTAATTATTGGTTTAAATTGGTCATTATTTTGATGCTATGTGATACAGTGTAAATCATGCTGATATGGTTATATATACTGCAGTTATGTTAGTTATGTTATATATATATTGATTGTTGTATATACTGCAGTTATCATGTCTATGTATGTATTTAATATTGTATTGCTTCACTTAAGATAAGGAGCAGTCAGCAGATTAAGTGATGTAGTGAAGTACTCTTTAAGTTTGTGAAATACAAAATTGATTTATTATCAGCTAATGATTATAAAGTGGGTTTGAAAAGCACCCAAACTCACACTTTCACACTCTATAACATCGTTTGGACGCCTTTATTATGTAGTTGCTAGGATTTGTTTTTCTCGTCAGATGTGACTGACTCGTAAGAGGATGAGTCGACTCAACAGTGTCTTGAGCGGCATCCAGACGACTCAACTTTGACTCAAGCGACATCCATGTGACTCAACTCTGACTCAACTCAACCCCTCTATTTTTCTTAAGTGACTCGACTCTGACTCAAGTTGAGCCCCTATTTTTCTTAAGCGACTCAACTCTGACTCAAGTTGAGTTGAGTCAGTTTTGAGTCAAATTTGACTCACCGACTCTGAGTCAAGCACAACCCTGGTCCCAGCATAACGAGTGGTCAAAGGTGAGACCTAGGTTTTTGGCTTCTGAAATGGGGATTAAATCCTGATCGCGGAATTTTACTTTGATGTCATGTACAGTGCGCAGATTTTGAGAGCTGCCCAGAAGCATCAGTTGGGTCTTGGCGGCATTTACTTTCAGTCCATTTGCTTGGAACCAGTTATCGAGAGAGGCTAAGGCACCCTCCATGCGAGTGACGACTTTGTGAATATCAGATTTTTGCCGCTGACCAAAATTTGGGTGTCGTCAGCATATTGGACAACCACTGCGTCCTCGGCAAACAGACTGAGGTCGTTTGCGAAGACGCAGTAGAGGAGAGGGCCTAGAGATGAGCCTTGAAACACACCGATGCTGTTGGGCAGCGGGAGGGAAGTTTTGACTCCACCCAGACCGTCAGTGAGGCTGACACTCTGGGTGTGGTTGCGCAAATAGGCAGAGAACCAAGACGTGTCAATTCCGTGAAGTGATAATTTTGACAGGAGTTTTGAATGATCTATCACATCGAAACATTTGCTCAAATCCAGCAGGCAGAGCAGGGAAAATTCTCCGTGGTCAAAGGCAGATAGGATTTGGTCTGAAATTGAGGTCAGCGCAGTTTCAGTCGAGTGACGAGGCCGGAAACCGTGCTGACTGGAAGAGAGGAGGTGGTTATCTGAAAGGTATTTGTAAAGCTGCTGGTGTACAGCGCGCTCTACAATTTTGGCTATGACTGGAACAATGGATATAGGACGGAAGTTGGATGGGTCAGAAAGATTGCCGGACCTACCTGGCGATATGCTGCCGATTGTTCTTGCTATTCAGCACAGTTGTGGCTGTACCTACCTGGCGATATGCTGCCGATTGTTCTTGCTATTCAGCACAGTTGTGGCTGTACCTACCTGGCGATATGCTTCCGATTGTTCTTGCTATTCAGCACAGTTGTGGCTGTACCTACCTGGCGATATGCTGCCGATTGTTCTTGCTATTCAGTCGTTGTTACGTATGCGATAGTTGAGAGCGATGCAGAATGCCGCCAGGATTGGGCAAAGGCTGGGCGGGAAAATGGTTGGAAGCAGTAACAGTTGTAACCATGATATACATAGCAGCGCGTCAAACTCGCCGATCATTTCGTCTTCCTTGGACAGACCCAGGAGCAATTACAGCAAAAGATGTTTCATGTACCAAACTTTAAGGATATAAAATATTGTTTATCTTAAATTGCATAGAGATATAAAAACATCATAGAAAAAACACTGACTGAAGAAAATTATTTGTGTTGTTTGTTCGTTCCACAAAACATAGTTCTGAAGTTCAGCTCGTTGTTACCAAAAGCCCTGTTCACATAGCATAAATAAATTCCACTAACTTTCCACGGTTGGAGACTTTTAGCATTTTCGATTGGAATTTTCCTAGCCTCAAAAGATTGGTCGAGTCCGTTTAAATACAGCTCTTAGAGCACGATAATACACAGATAAACTTTTTCATATGGCATGTTAAATACTTGTTTACCTACTTGCAAGTGAAATATCATGTGTTAAATGTTAGTCAATGACTTTTGGAAAAACTATGTTCCTGGATGTTCGGTGTTTCATACTCATATTTCTCTAGAATATGCCTGAATGTCTCGACATGGTAACAAATATGGTGGCTTATCGGCTTCGTCGATTGCCGTTTGGCTATCAAATGTTCCGTAATGTGGGTTCCCGTCTGTCTATCATCTACCGTGGATGTCTCGCCTATTCTGATTGGTCGTCGTTTAAAGTTTTGACTAATCGGCTGCGGGCTGCTCTCAGCGCACTGAGGGACGTCGAAGACAGAATCGGCGCACTGGCGCACTGGCGATACAAATATTGGAGGTGTTTGTCCAGGCAAATGTTATTTTTCGAACGCGCTGTGTTATACTTATAAGATACATTTTGATTTTGTCTACGTAGAACTTTAAGTCATAGTAGAAGTAAGTGGCATTACACTTTAAAGTGACGTGTGTTATGATTTTGATCTGTATCACAGTGTGGGCCCTTCCTTTCCTCACAAATATGTTAACATGTCATCTCGATAAACCCTACACCCTGATAGCATGAAAAGTTCAGTATTCGGATGTGTCTGTGGTTACAGTTGTTAACCCAACTTACCCATGGGCGGATCCAGAGGGGGCCACGGGGCCATGCCCCCCCCCCCCCCCCAACCACCTGAAATCGGCGCAAATTTGACACATTTCCTGAGATTATATCAAATCTAAGCAACTTTTACTAAGGAAAGTTTGTATTAAATCAGTTATCGATGCACAAGCAAGCGAAATCCGATGAGTTTTCAGAATTGTGTGAGACTTTTGGGGATTCCCCCCCCCAACTGACCCAAACCACCCATCCTGGATCCGCCCCTGTTAGCCTACCTTGTGTACAGAATTAGCTATTAAATGTTCCAGGGCTGGACAAAACCGACTTAAATTGAATGTATGCAAGCCAGTGGCTTTTATTAATTTAAGCGGCTTAAAATAATAAAAGAACAGCTTAAATTCAGCATCAATTTCTGACTCGCTGAGGTCAGAATATGTCGTTGGCAGTCAACACATGTAATTAAAGGGAATAGTTCACCTTAAACATGGAGTTTTGAACTGAGATAGCAGATTTGTAGAGCAGATCTAAAAATGGGTTGTGGCCCAGTCGATGTGGGCACTGAACTTAAATATACTATAATAGACTAATAGACAAAATGGACTGAAATAACTAGACTGAAATAGACTAAATAGACAGCCAGAGAATATATTTAGTGCTGCCCCGTGCCCCGTGCCCCGTGCCCCGTGCCCCGTGCCCCGTGCCCCGTGCCCCGTGCCCCGTGCCCCGTGCCCCGTGCCCCGTGCCCCGTTCCCCGTTCCCCGTTCCCCGTTCCCCGTTCCCCGTTCCCCGTTCCCCGTTCCCCGTTCCCCGTTCCCGTTCCCCGTTCCCCGTTCCCCGTTCCCCGTTCCCCGTACCCCGTGTCCCGTCCCCCGTGCCCCGTGCCCTGCCCTGCCCTGAATATTGTATCAATTGTATATCCTCACCTCAACAACAACAAAATTAGCTGCACACATGTCGCATAGATACTAAACTTCGTGAGTAAATTTGATTTAAAACTAATCGGATGCAGGCGCATAAACAAGGTGCATCTAACTGTTTTTGTTCTTCTTCTTCTTAAAGTTGCATCATGGTATTGCATTCACAGAATTATCACAGTATGGATCAAATGGTGAAAAATAAACACGATTATTTCGTCGCCTTACCGCAGCATAGGCCTAAAACGCGTAAGGAAGTAGTCCCGAATCATGGGAAAACGCTACCACAAATCTAGGGAAATTCCAATCGAAAAAGCTCAAAAGTCCCCAACTGTGGAAAGTTAGTGGAATTTATTTATGCTATGTAAAAAGGGCTGCTGTATCTCCTCTTCCTGCTACCCCAGTAATTGACTGTTTAATTACCACTCAGAACCCTAGTTCTTCGCCGTTTTATCTACAGGGTCCTTCTCTAGAACTGCACTTTTTAATTTGCTCGTTAACGACATGTACAATGTATTCCTATAGGTAAAATTGGTATCATCTGGTCGAGTACACCTGGACATTTTGGTATTTCGTCATTGTAAACGTCGTTTGTCGCATGCGAACATGTTTTTCGAAACATTGCTATCCAATGTCAAACTTTATTTCGTCGAATTTGGCAGTGATAATTTTGTTGTGTGAAGGCGCGCCAATGTCGTCTTTGTTAAAAGCATTTGTTTTAAACATGAATACTGTATTTTGTCATTGTACTCGTGAATGTTCATTGTCGGTGATGTTGTACTCATTTCTACCGAACTGCTTGAACCTCGGCTTGGCCAGCTGAGACTCGAAGGGAGCCCCCTGCAGGTGCACACAGGCCTTTGCCCGACAGCGCAGGTGCCGCACAGCTCGGCTCACTTTTTCCTCCTCGACTGACTCAGCAAGGGCCTCCACGGTCGCATTCAGGCCCTTCAGTGATGGTGGTGGTGTCTTCCGTAGGTCGACCATAGCGACATCCCAGAACCAGTAGTCCAGGGGCGAGAGGTCAGGCCTCTTGGCGGGTAGAGGCGACTGATGATCCGATCGCTCTTTACGCTGAGCTCGGCGAGGAGAGAACGGAGCCATCGCTGGATTTTCTGGACGGATGCTGCTTTGTGATTGCTGACTTAGCCGCATTTTTACCAGAATAAAAATACGTGCCCATACGTGCCATGCAACATTGCACGTGCCACTTGCTCAAAATTCACGTGCAATTGTGCCTATATTGGGTACATCCTTCCAGACGATTTTTTACGTGAAATCATGCAAAGTCCAGTTTGACATTGGATAGGAAAGTTCTCAAAAGCATGTTCGCATGTGACAGACGACGTTTAAAATGACCAAATACCAAAATGTCCAGTTGTACTCGACTAGAAAACATAAATTTTACCTATAACCAGTAAGGCGCCGTCGTTGGCGATGAACGAGCGAGCGCGAACGAAATGTATGGTGAATTTCAACTGGATCGGGCAAGTGGTTTCTGAGATACACAAAAAGGTGAGCACGTGCGCATGTGCAGAGGCACTCCATCCCTGACTTGTGGGAAGGCGGCAGCTGAGAGGTCCCTAACCACACACCAAATTTAAACACAATCGGTTCAGCCATTCCTGAGATATAGAATAGGGGTGTGCACGTGCGTACGTGCAGTCACCCCACCCCTGACTTGTGGGAAAGTGGCGGTGGAGGGGTCCCTAACCACACACCAAATTTGAACACAATCATCTCAGCCGTTCCTGAGATATAGAATAGGGGTGTGCACGTGCGCGCGTGCAGAGGCACTCCACCCTTGACTTGTGGGAAAGTGGCGGTGGAGGGGTCCCTAACCACACACCAAATTTGAACACAATCGGCTCAGCCGTTCCTGAGATATAGAATAGGGGTGTGCACACGCACACGTGCAGAGGCACCCCACCCCAGGGTAATAGAACAACGGGTATAACGGTAAGGAATTTAACGCCCAAATTAATGAGACAAGATATAATTTTTCTGGTAATTGTTTTATCTATTATAAATTTACAGTATTGTTTGATATCAATAACTTGTATTTCCATAGATTATATCTTCATTTAGTTAATTTAATTCCACCAAATATACGACGTAGTAGTCGAAGTAGTGTATATTTCAGTACCTGTAGTGCATCTGTAGTGTATTTGGAAGCGGTCACGAAAACTCAACTATAACGCGCGAAATACATTCGTTGTGCTTTTGTTTTGTGATATAAAAATACATGATGAGCCATCCATGATCCTGCGGTAGGCATGTTGGTAGGTGGTCACCTACCTAAATCCTAAATAAAGTAGTTTGAGGGGATGTTGTGACTATTTCTTGTGAAACACATAATAACGAGATCATAGCTTTGGTATTGTTAAATACTGCTGAATGTTTTGATTCAATGGCTTGCTTAGGCCAGGCCCAATGCTAGCAATGCTTCTGGTGCAGGCTCAGGCTCTGACCGTGCCATCCTATCGAAGTTCCAGGTCATTGATAGAGTGGCTAAGTTTTACATTTAAATTTCCTTATGTCTGGGGGTGGGCTGCGCTGCCCACCAGCTCCTCTTGATCTGACCTTGAATGTGGTTGCTGCCACCATGACTTGGTGCATCAGCATGTTGATATCATTTCTGCCAGAGACAAATACCTAATGTCCCAAACCCATTGCAGTGCATGTCGATTGTAAGCTTTGGAGATGAAATATATCAATATTATGTTAGTACATCTTGAACATAAAGTTACATCCATTATCGAATATTAAAATTAAAATTAAAGGTACCAACATATCATATTACAATATTGTGGAAACACTGCGAAAAAAAATGGTTTGACCTAATAATGGCTAATGAGATATTGGCTTTGACCCAGTGATCACGCACATTTATAAGGTCACTGAAGGATATGGAAGGTCAATAATTGTCATGAAATGTGCCAAAATCAGAGAGTTCGGCCGCCAAAAGCGATAAAACTACGTTGCTGTGGCGGCGCACACGACACACTATATATAATTGGAGCTACATGACCTATTTACCTAGCTTAGCTTCTGTGACATCACAGGTCACCAATTAGAGGTCAATCAGGGAGGTGTGAGATGAGAAAAGGCCGGCATAACGAATGATGTATGAATCATGACCATCTATGCATTGGGTCCAACGCAAAAATACTTGGTGCCTCTGGGATTCGAACCCACGGTCGGCAATGGGCGTTACGACATTGGTTAACCCCAAAGCCCATTTGACCACTTTTCGCTTAAAAAATAGAAAAATGGTAAATAAAAACGTTGTAGCCAAGACTTGTAGCTATCTTTTCCAGAAGTCAGATTTAAAATATGTTCCATAGGTTACGAGCCAGCCTCGTCTGAAAATCATCGATTTAACATGGGAACCCTATAGTGTAGTAGATTTTTAACGCCCAAACGCCCGAGTGCTGCCAACTATTACTGGTGGGGGCTGCCCCATCTCTGTCTTGTGGAAAGGCGGCGACCGAGAGGTTCCTAACCACACACCAAATTTGAACACAATCGGCTCAGCCGTTGCAGAGTTTTTGCGAGAAAACACTGTTCAACACTCCTCACGCGGCACGCGCCACGCGCAGTGGTAGTCACTCACATGAGTCAGCACCGGTCTCAAACAGGGTAGGTTGGATGGGGCTGCTCAGCAAAGAAGTCCGCTTGTCAATCAGACGTGTGGTTGAAGAGATATGAGCTTCTCAAAAGCGTCGCTCCGGGTCGGGTCGGGTCGGGTCGGGTCGGGCCGGGCCGGGCCGCTCATATTCAGATTTTCCCCATATACCACGGAAGGACGAGCGCGAAGCATACATGCCCTAAATGAGCAAATTAAAAAGTGCACTTCTAAAGGAAGACCCTGTACAGTAGCTCAGTAACATTTTCCACGTCTGTTTAAAAGACAAATATTGTGACACACGTTGTGTTTGCACGTGTGTCATTTCCCCGGAGTGCCCGTAACTTCACGTGCAGCGTACGGGTGACTCTCTCACGACGCGTTTAGAAATGTTGATGCCGCACATAAACTGGCCTGACCCGCCTCTTGTGGTGCTGTTTGGGCGGACGTATGGTGCTGTTTTGTGCCGAGTCTCTGCTCTGTATGCATCTGGCCACCACCACACGCCTAACGAGGGCAGTAATATTGTCATCGCCGGCTCTGCTGCGCGCGGGAAATGCAGGTAACAGGTAGAAAGCGAACGGCGTTTCCACCAACGGGGTCGTAATCCGGTGCTCCGAGCTCTAGGCGAAAAGAAAACAAAACTGTGATGTTTTCCAGTGTTCCAACGTCGGAGGTAATTTTCGTCAGGTGGACTGCGCAGGCGGAAAAGCGAGGCGCTTACTGCGCCACGTGAGACTTTGCAGCGCTACCTGCTAATTGGAAGTGAAGGCAGATTGTTGTGGGCGGTGAGGCAAACATATCTGAGAAGTGCAGGGAGTTTAAATGTTAGCGCCACGCACTGCAGGGCCGGCACTGCAGGGCCGGCACGAATTTAGCTGAAACTTAGCAGAAGTTGCCATAGATCGGCAGCAACATATATCTGGCACCACGTTCCAGTGTTCCTTCTCCAAATCTCGCCGTGACCTCTGCAAAATGGAGGCTGTACCTCAACCACCAACAGTTTAGCAATCAGCATAGGCGAGTTAGACGGCGGGTTGGAGCCCTGTCACTATTTACATTTTGTTGCGACGGACCTACGGATCAGTTGGCGGGTGTGTTGGCAGACGAAACCTCCAACTGGCAACACGTCTCTCAACATCTGATGGATGTGGTGTCTCGATCGGGGACGTCACCGCTGCTTAGCTGAGGCCCTGGCAGTGGTAGGCCGGCGTTCCACTTTTGTTGACAGCTGTCAAAGCTCGATCGGTCAGTCGGTCAGTCAGCTGTCAACGGTCAGAGCTGTGTTACTGCCGTGAGGTGCTCTGACAGCACGACATCTGAATTGGAAGGCTAACTCAGAAGTGAATACAGCATCCCGACATCAGTTAGCAATTTGTAGTGGCTGCTACATTTCCTGGTTGTTATTCGCTGAATATATTGAAGTTTAACTGCCGCTGTGTGATGGATGCATATCATGATGCAGTTTGCTATTATATGTATGCTATATAATAGTACTTGATTATATTAGACTTCTTGAAGCTTTCCACCTTGTTTTCCTTATATTTAATGCTGTTATTTTCATCTTCTGGTTCCTTTCCGATGTTCGGATGGATAGCTGTGGCCACTTCTCACCACTACCAGTAGCCGTTTTCACGAAGGATTTTGCGTTTGGGGCGATTGGGTCGATTGGGTTGATTGGGTCGATTGGGGCGATTGGGGCGTTTTGGGTAAATGGGTCTATAGCTCGTAAGAACACGGCTTTTCCTGGTGATTGTTTATATCAATCGCAACTTTATGAATTAATGTATGTTCTGGAAATTCCATTTTAATGATAGCACCATAGTTTACTTAAAATTAACAATTTAATCTTAAACTAGCTCTGGTGATGCCAGATGGCTGTGGTGGTTTGGGGCGTTTGGTGAGACTCCATCTTGCTCGAATCCCGGATGTGCGGGGTTCGGGAAATGGTCATATTTTGCAACGACATGGTTTTCAGAAATAATAGCTTACTTCAATGAAAACTAGATGAATTAAGCCATTCATATTTTCAGTCATATTCCTTTTTGATAGCAAGGATTAATGATAATTAGCGATTTCGTTTTGATCATTTGTTGTAAGATGACGGGAATGCTGGCTCCGGCTCTGCGCTGGCTCCGCGCAGGCGCCGCCGCCTGGTAACCACGGCGACCACGTGGCTCCACGGGCCAGCCGGCCCGTCACCATGGCGACGGGCCAGCCGATCGCCTGACGTCACGTTGCGCATGCGCAGAGACGTGGTCTGCGCCCAGCCATGCCGTCCGTTCGATCTAGAGCAGCCATTTTTTTAGTTTTCAGTACCAGTGGCTGCAGAAAGCCCGCATGTTTCATGGGTTTATAAGTGTTTTTTTCTGAGGTTCTTTCAGCTTTTTATGAGATTCATCAATTAATCAATTGATCAAATCAAGAACATTTGGTGTGATTCGTTGCTTAAATAAATGAGTAAGGATTGTTCCGGTTTTCAGAAACCAACGAAGTTACCGCTCTAAATTAGACGATCTCAGCGGGACGGAGCGACGATGAATTAAGGCCTGTCTATGCTTTTGACGTTTGATTGCATTTGTCATCATAATATTATATTTTTTTGTCATTAATATCTTCAATTTTGCCCTAACTAAGTGTCAATTGGGTATTTTATTTAATCAAAGAAGATTATCTAGCATACTTGTTAGCCTCTTTTGGGGCGTTCTCGGTATATTTTTTAGAAGGAACTAACGTAACCCAAAATTGCCAGATTTGCTCAAGAATTTGAATATTCAAAGAAAACTAACGGGGAAATATTGAATTGTAAGAGCATATACTTATACATTTGTGATCAAAAATGGCTGCATTATACGTGTATCGCCTTGAGGCAATGCACCTCAGTTCTCACCACTGTGCGAACACCAATGTAATAATACTAATTCAATATAAACAAACAAACAAACAAACGAGAAGAGTTAGCGATGCGCAGAAAGAAGAAGAAGAAAAACACATTAGAAACAGCATCCTATCAAGTGACATGTAACAACATTCACAACAAGGCAAACAACACTCGACATATAATTATCAACCCTCCCCCACATGCGCTACAGTTCCAACTTAGAACTTAGAGCTTGGTCCGTCCTGCCCACTGTCACCGTCATGAGGCAGTGGCAGCGCGTTAACCGGCCGGCTCTGCCCAGAGTAACTCTGCCGCTCTCGCCGGTACACATCGTTGTCCCGGTCCACAGCAGCCCGCAGCGGGCCGGGCAGCGCCGTCAGCGCAGGGGGACGCCCACCGGCCGCCGCCGCCCCCGCCAGCCGGTACAGCAGTGTGTAGGCGGCATCAGAAGATTTCCGTGGTCGGCCAAGCGCGGCCGCCGCTGTCACCGGCGTCGCTGAGGTATCGTCCAGCCGCCACCAGCCGCCGTCAACGCCATCCGGGCCGGCCCCGTCGCCACCGCAGGACGCGCGGCAAAACGAAAAGTAATGACCGGCGTTCATCGAGTGACCGGCGTGTACGATGACTGCATATAGGCTATACTGGGCGGGCTGCTGGCCGGCCAGCGACACAGCCAGACGCTCAGTCAGGCCCACCGGCGCCAGCACCTTCCGCAGCGCGCCGGTCCGCCGGTCGAACTCAAACCGTACCAGCGAGACGACCAGGTGCGGCAGTGGTGTCAGCAGACGCAGCTGGCGGTCGGCGTCCTGCAAGCAGGCACACCTGGCGCAGTGGTACTGGTTCTCGCCGCAGAGACGCTCCGGAGCCAGATTCAGCCGCAGCAGATCCGACACTGTCATGTTCGTCTTAGGCTGCACAGCAAGTGCCTCTTCAGGATCCGAGGTTGGTCCGAACTGAGGCACTGGTTCCGGACCAAATTGAGGCGCTGGTTCCGGACCAAACTGCGGTGCCGGTTCAGGTCCGAACTGAGGTGCCGTGGGGATGCTCGCTTGTGATTCCGGCTTGGCATCCATTCCTGACAAGGACTCAGGACTCGACCGGAGCTCCGGATCTGGACCGCGCTGCTGTTCCTGACCTTCAGCCACCTCTGCCGGTTGGACGTCCACTTGCTTCTCGGTCTGGGTCTCTGGCTTTTGCCTGGGGTCTGTCGAGGGCCCTTTCCAGCAGTCGGGCGGCAACTCAGCTCCGAACACCGGCGAACTGTCGGCGCCGCCGGCCCCGGCAGCCGTGGCCACCGCTGTCAGCGGCCTGGTGAGCGCCTCAGGCAGCGCCAGGTGCAGGTCCGTCACGCGGTCCACGTGGCGCGACACGGAGCCGCAGGTGCAGCACGTGTAGGTGGTCTCGGCGCGGCCGGTCAGCAACCGACGTACCACACCGGCGGCCGGCTCGGCAGGCTCCCCGCGCGGGTCCTCAACCCCGCCGTCCGCAGTACCGGCATCACCAATGTCACCAGTCCTCGTCTCATGACTATCATCACCAGTCTCAACACCCCAACACTGTCAATAATTCGACTCTCCCTTTCAGGATCAGTCCCCGTTTTACCAGTGTCACCAGTGCTGGTGAACCGTCCATCACGGCCGTCAGCACCGGCCGGCTGAGCGCTGTCGGCGGCGGCCGCGGAGCCACCTGCCAGACTACCTCCATCGACCTCGACCATCACCACATCATCGCTAACCAGGTCCAAGAGCGGCACCAGCGGTGGTCCGCCGGGAGCCGGGCCGGTGTCGCAGGAGCGGTGCCGGCGCCGGGACCGCGGCCGGCCCGCCGCCGCCGCCAGACCCGGCACACCGCCACGTGACACGGTGTTTGGTCCAAAACTCCAAAACTCCAAAACTCCAAAAATCCAAAATCCAAAATTCCCAAATTCAAAAATTCCGAATAGTGTTATTCCAATGGTGCAACCAACCTTCGGATACAACCAACCTTCGGTTATTCGGATATTCGGATACAACCAATCTTAGGTTATTCGGATATGCGCGGGGGCAATGCATGCTATGGGGCATCATCGGTCCGAAGATTAGTTTGACATTTTTATGGGTTTTGGTCTTGGACTTTTTTAATTTTGGAATTTTGAAATTTTGAAATTTTGGAATTTTGACATTTTTGAAATTTTTGCATGAAAAAAATGCATTTTGGAATTTTGGAGTCTTGGAGTTTTGGAGTTTTGGAGTTTCGGAGTTTTTGTGTTTAGGAGTTTTGGAGTTTTGGACCAAACACCGTGTCACGTGGTCATAGCTCTAACACTGCCCCCCCCCCCCCCCCATTTACCCCAAACGCCCCAATCACCCCAATCGCCCCAAACGCTCCAAACGCCCCAATCGCCCCAAACGTAAAATCCTTCGTGAAAACGGCTAGTATATCTGATTGAGATCCGCCATCACCTCGCAGTGCATCATGCATAGTTAAGTCTGTTAAAAGGCCTGCAATGTTCGGCGATATCGACCCTATTGAAATATGCAGGAGGACGATGGACTGTGTGTGAGAGTCTTTCAAGTTCTATTTTATTCAGTGACTGCCTTTCCTTTCATTGTGTGAAGTTTATGTGCTAGAGATGGTTGAAGTGACTGACAACGCACTGAAAGCCTAATGGTTAAAGTGAATGTTACTTAACTCCGTTGTTTTATCGGCACCGATTCTAAATTGAAGTAATGAGAGAAGAATGCTCCATTTTGCATTGAGTGACTTGCTTGCTGGGTGCCCTCTGTTTTCTATCAATGAACATGATAAACCTGGATTAAATTTACGAGCAATATAAAAGGAAAACAGATACGCAGTTCGAAATCCCAGGATCTTCATATATACTCGACAGTCAGGCAGAAAGACGTAAAGCTTCTTAGTGCATGCCTGCATTAAAATGGCTTGATGCAACTAACATATATGTTGCTGCCATCAAGGATTGCACGTAATGAAAATATCGACGAATGATGTTGAAAATTTGTGGCCATTACAAATCAAAAGTAAACTTCTATCATGACCATATGGTGAATATCTCCAGACAATTACGTTATGCATGTTAATTTTTCGCTATATGGCACACAGATAACATATTGTATCAAATATTTGAACATGTGAGTTATAAGCCACCTAACTCCTGACTTCGTCCACTGCATTGGTGCAATTTCGCGCCGCAGCTCAACTGTCCGTATGATTGGGACACCATTCACCAGCCATAAAGGCTATGTCAATCGTGCTGAAGGTCATGTCAGCCATGGATCTCATTCGATCCGAGTACTGCCGCTGCTACCAATTTCTGGTGGAACTGGTTCGGTACAAATAGCGACGTGGAAAGGACTGCAGTCGTAGCCGACGTGATCAGTGTGCAATCCAGAACAAACGTTCTTCAGAATGACCTACGAAATGTAATTGAGTCCAAATATAATATGTAATTGAGTTTATACGATGTATGCTACATTTGGCCATACAAGACCGCAGCTTGACTCCAAACACTGAAACAAGTCCTATAAATGTAGCTGTATCTCCCCGTTCGTCCCGCTTTTCTAATTTCCGTCCAAGCTAACTGCACCACCTCCGTTGCAGACTCGGCAATCGTGATGCAACAGGATCCGACTTCAGCGCAGCCCACGAGACTGGCCAAGATGGTGCGCGACCGACTACACTCCGCTGGCGTCTGGTGACCTGCGGTGACCTGCGGTGACCTCTTGTGACCTGCGGTGACCCTGGGGCGCGCCGACCACGCCAGCCATCGGCATGCCGAACAGGAAGGGCCTGCTGGCGCCGCAGAACACCTTCCTGGACACCATCGCCACCAGATTCGATGGCACCCGTGAGTAAATATACCGGACTCACCAGATGGCACCCGTGAGTTAACGTGCCTGTTTCAAAGACACCTGAGAGTTATCATGTTTTATCGCCAGACTTGAGGGCACCCATTGTTTTCCTCTAAAAGGTATTGAATTACTGTTGTTTCTGTCTATCATGCTGGATGAGACCCGTGCGTTTATGCCTCACAAAGACGATGGCTCCCATCAGCTTTTCTTTCTGAGCTGGCATTTGGTGCTTTGGAGAAAGTGCAGTGCACTTAGTCTGGTCAAAGAGCGAGTACGTTTACAAGGAGACATACCATTACTATGGTGCAGAACTAGTTAATCCAGCCAAAGACGATGTTAGAGCATCACTGAAAAGAACTCACTCGCAATCACTTGGCAATCACTTGGAATCACCTCCACACGGCTATTTGAGTAATTAGGACATTTGGTCGCATACATCGGCGTGGGATATCCAAAACTCCATATTGGCTACTTCAAACGTTTGAGCTCTGTAGTGCTCTAATATACTGGAGAAGAGCAGAGTTATTGGCTAAACGTCTGCTAAGCTGTCACACGTATGAAGCACCTGGCGCCGGAGAAGTGTCTTGAAATATAACCTGAATTCAACATTATTATTATTATCATCAAATTGATGCACAATTAGGAACGTATTCAGTGAATGAAGATGGAAATAGAGTTCAAGATAGCATTAAGTAATGGGGTGGGGGACAGGTTTGTTACGCATAGCAAATTCAGCATATTTTTTCTCGATTTTTGATATACTTCTCACACACATCTTACACATCACACATCATCTTACACATCACACACATCATCACACACTTTCTGTCCTAAAACTTCCTGTTAACTTCTCATATTTTTTTAAAAAACTTTCTTGATTTTGTTTGTGACGTCACGACACTCGTGATTTGTGACGGCACTTTTGATTTTCACTATGGTCGTGATGTCACAACTACAAGGACATGAGCAGTTGTTTTAGTTTTTCATCATTTTTAAGTTCATTTGACATTTTTTATAATACAAAAAAGTATTTCCATTATGAAAAATTATCCTTGTTTTTATGAACCCAAAAAAGTGGTACCTTACAAAATTGTCCCCACCCCATTAGCCATAACATTGCAAATAGAGCATTCTTAGATCATAACTTCTTTTTCAGATTTTTGCACGATGTTTAAGAACAGCTTATTTCTCTATTGAGTGAAGTGAACTAGGTCACTGACAGCTAAGCTACGAATGAAGTAGTGATGAATCACCGCCTTTGGAGTTAGGACACGTCCCAGCGCGGCCAGTGACTCAGCCCGGGCTCGATCGGCCGAGACATACTACGACTCCGCCAGTGACTCAGCTAGTGACTCAGCCCAGGATCGATCGACCGACGCTTACGACGACTCCGCCAGTGACTCCGCCAGTGACTCAGCCCAGGATCAATCGACCGGGGCTTACTCTACGACTCCGCCTCGCCCTGTGATCCTAGGTCAGGTTATGTCCGAGCTGTCGTCCCCGCGGCCCATCCGTCCCCGTCCGAGTCTGCGTGTCGCTGTCCGGTCTGCTCGCCCCCCACCTTCCCCACAGTGTCCCCGCGGCCCGTCCGTCCCCGTCCGAGTCTGCGTGTCGCTGTCCGGTCTGCTCGCCCCCCCCCCCCCCCCTCCCTCCCTCCCCCACCGTGTCCCCGGCGACCCCGGCGACCCCGGCGACCCCGGCGACCCCGGCGACCCCGGCGACCCCACCGGCAGGTCGTCGCAGCCTGCAGAGACACCGATATATTTATTATTGAGATATATGTGGCTGAACATCTGCCATAAAATGTGGCGAGCCCTTTGATGAAGGGCTCCTGTAGGAAGAAAGAAGCCTGCCCAATCATAACTTTAGAATATGAGGCTGTTAAAAATTTGGAAGGCATCATCGCCGTAAAATAAACGTGAAAGAGATACAATCTAGTTACTTAAAACAAATGTACTAAGTAATTAGCACAGTTGCACAATTCTCAGTATTTTTAATAGCACATATGAGGGTGCAGAGCATGGCGTTAGGGAATCAGAACTCATCAAAAACACATGTGCATTAGCATGGTAGGTGAGACATTACACAAATAAATAAATTACGGAACAACTGGTATTCCATTTTGTCGATGCTTATTGCCATTCTGCGCATTTTTAATACGGCGCAGTTTTTGGAATGTTATGCCTCAAACTTCATGCCAGAAAGTGAAATACAAGCACATAGCGGCACGACACCGCCTGCTGGAATGCAGACAGCTTGCATATCGTGTGGCGCGGCCATCACGGTACGTGCTATAACGTAGGCAGTCGACATGATCGCCGTTCTGGCATGCGCTTGGCTTTATTCGAGGCTGAGTGCTAAGAATGCACCAGTCACCACTCTACAGACGATATTGTGAGGATGCCCAAAAAGATACTTTGAATCGATGAACAGGAGGCAGCTTGAGAATGTGTAGTATATAGGTCACTCAGTCTACCTCCAATAACGAGGTAAGTTCGTGAACAAACCAGATCGATCCGTGTCATTTGCGAGCGCCGCTGGTGATACATTGATTGGAGGGATATTAATGGAACTGACAGTGGTGATCTGAGTGATGCTGACGGATTGCACCCGAAATGTCGCCCGAAATGTAACCAACCTATCTTGGACCCCACATGCTTCAGTTTATATTTTGCTTCTTGATTGAAGCTTATGACACAAGAGACGAAAACACAAAGCTGATGCCTAACGTCATTTGGGAGCTTGCGAGCTTATAATACAAGGTACTTATTGCAGTTTTAAAGCAAGCTCATTTCCCTGACAACGGATGACTTTAGGCGAAACATTGGCCTCTCTTTGTTTCCCTTGAAAACTCATATTTACAGCAAAAGATCCTGTCCGAAGAGGCATCGCAGTTCCAAGCACCAGCAAAGGCCAATCAATTAGCGTGTTAGCGAATGGGTACCATCCCTCGTATTAAACATGACGAATAAAGCCTTCGTAGTTACTGTATGATCAACATGTTCCTATTTAACAACACGGACACCTTATGGCCTGCGATGATACATATTGAATCGCGACACAGGCATTGCCTTGAAAACAGCGCGCACCGAGCTGGAATGCATAATGGTAGGCAGCTTAATTTAATGTCGTCCGGCCTGTACAATTTTAATTTGCCTGATATCTCTTACATGTTTTTGTTCACTTCATTTTTTTATTCACGTTTAAATTCAAGAAAGGATTTGAATAAGACGAGATGAAAGGATGAAAGATGACTTCTATTTTGGGAATTAATTCAAAAATATAAGACCCTCACATATTCTTCTGCCTTCCTTCGAATTGTGTACCAGCACCACTGCTCTTCAGGCCGGAGGCATCAGTATGCAAGGCACACTCAGGAATATAGAAACAATATATAATTTCATTCAGAATGATGATGTGCACTCACTTTGATGTTATCCGAATCATAATGTCTACTGCACGCTGCATTTCTGTATCAGTGCTACATTTTGAAGTTCGGTTGAATTCCGTGGGAGGAGCTGTCTGTTGCCAGTTTATGGTTATTGTGAAGGGAATTCCTGCCATGCTGTGTTTTAGTTAGCTTAGATTGGCTCTGTTTTATTGGGTTTCGGTCAGAGTTGAAGGAGTCCCTCTAAATACCGAGCTATGACAGCACGTAAGAAATTCGGTGAAAGGTCACACCGGTGAAAATTCGGTGAAAGGTTGTTTCGGGAGCAATGCTCACGAATAAAATGTGAACTGAACAAATGATCCACAACACAATGTGTTTCATAGGTTGATGTATAGCGTGTAAATTACACAATCTGAGCCAGGATATGAGATGATGACACAGTCTTAAGGTACAGTAAATCAGACTCGGTGTGTCTGTCTCAAGTTTCCAGAGCCAATAACTGGCTAGAGGAGGTCGGTCGGACATGATTGTTTTACGCGAGTCAGTAGCGATTCTGCTGAGTCAGTTCCGCCGACAGAGGCTCCGTTCATAATGGTCGACAGCGTACCCAGCGCCGGTTGGGTTGGGTGACCAGCGGAAAATGGTTCCCGTCATGCCAGCAAGGAGTAATGCCTGCAGAGTTATTGTGCCGTCACTTCCTATCAATGGATGATAAATGGTTCCGTCGCACTTTGGAACGTCGCCCGCGTTGCACAATGGGAGGTGATGTATGATTTTCAGAGTGCGGTGGCGTTGGCCGGGATATTTATATCGATCTGCAGCGCATAGTAGCGTTAGCGAAGGTATTTGGGACGTATATGTGCCTTCCACCTGCTCACAGATAGGACGTCTTGTTTAGCTCGAGTCTTAATAGGGGACGAGCATGAAGTTGGCTGATAAAACGTGCTTGGCAGCCGCACGTATGCAAATATTTGAAAGCAGGACATGTTCTTTTACTCTATCCAGGCAATTCAACCCGTCAGACTATCCTGCTATTATTAAATTAGGCACGAACACTTCTTCTGAAACTACTAACTTCCCAGTTGTAATCCATCAGGACATTTCTGCAATCTCCATTAGGGACCTGTGCGTTTCATACACAATTGAACCCCCCATAGGCGTAGGAACAGGGGGGGGCTTGACTCCCTCACTTTTCGGCCATTTGTGTGGCTAAAATCTGTATTTTTGCTTGGTGAGAAAAGTGTTTGATGGCAAAAGGTTCGCCAAGACGAGAACAGCCCAAATCTGCAAAGAAATATTCCACAGGGGGTTGGGGTTCTTTCAAAACGAGATCACAGTTTCACGTCCCCCCCCCCCCCACACACACACACACTTTCCGTGACGTTCCTACGTCCCTGAACCCCACCACACTTGTAATTCTCGTTGGGCATCGAGCAGAATCCATAAAGGCACCAAACAAATGCCCACAGAGTCGGGAATGCATACAACAAGCGCGCACAACAACTTCCAACCGATTGCTAGGTCCATTCCGCCGAACGAAAGCGCCACTAACGCACTACAGAGCGCGATAAAAACACTCCGCAGTCGAACAAACAATCCGCACAGCGCGAGAGATTGTCGCTGTTTTTCACGCTGTGTTTCGCGCACGAATGACTGCCGGACTCGCCGGCCACGCCTGACGTGGGGGCCGGTCAGTGGCGCGGAAAGCCGCTGAGCCGAGAGAAAGAGTACCATGCTGTCAACAGTCGACGTCGCGGAAGCCCCCCCCCCCCCCCCCCCCCCCATCTCGCTCGATCCAGAGTAGCGGAGCTCTGCTGTGGGAGATATGTCTCGCCAACCACAGACACAAAGGGGCAACGTATTGACGAATAGGGAGGATCAGCCAGGGACAGTTACCGTCGATCATTTTTAGTAGTATTAATTATTAACATTTTAAGAGCATATTGCGGCATTAAAACAGGTAATCGGTCATTTTAGGGTGCCATAAAAACGGTTTGGTAGTTGGCCTTTTCAACCTTCACTGAATTCGATATCGGTTCGGTTATGTGTAGGCATTTTCCGAAGATGACATCACAACACAGTACGATCTTGAGGTGAGAGCCTGTTCTTAACTCGTTCAGCAGCTCAAAGAACACCGGGCGATGTTCTGTCGCGTGAAGCGGTAGGCTGTACCGCATCACACCACTGTCTCGCGGGACAGTCTGCATCCAGGCGGTAGCATTCTCCGCCAGGAGGTACCGAGTGAGAGCCGGATATGGGGACTGTCGACTGTCGAGCCTCTCGGTTCCCGACATCGCTCTATCTCGGTCGGAAGCTCTGTTCTGGGCCTGACAGCAGTTGCTAGACATACTCCCTGAACACTGAACAGCATGGTAGCTCTCTCATTATGCAGACAGCAGCATCTGACATGAGCTGCTTAACCCTCGCCCGGGTAAGGGGTGGATGCCACCTTCCCTCGGTATTTCTGGAATAACTCGCGTAGTTTCCAATCGATTTTGATGCAACTTTCAGCACCCTACTTTTGAAACATTTCTCACATACTCTGAAAAAAATGAATTTCTAATTGACATGACCCGTGACCTATGACCTGTTTCTCAAGGTCATGTCATGCGCAACTGGCGTCCTGCAGTATCGATGCTTGTAACTTGTGCAGTTTTCGAGTGATTGTTGTTCAGGAGCATATGCACAGGTGTTTCCAAGTGACAGTTGTGGTTTCCACTGAGATTGTGACCTCCGTTGACCTCAGATTACTTTTTTGGGCTTCTGGCGGTTTCTAGGACATTTGTGACGCTGATTTCAAATTTGGGATCCATTTTACATAATTATATGTTCCACTGGGGTCATACGTTTCCACAGGTCAACCGAGGTCACTGACCTCAGATGACCTGACATGACCTTTTTGGAATTTGGCAGTTTTTAGGACATTTTGTGACGCTGATTACGAATTTGTCACCCATTAAGCATTGTGATATGCTCATTCACGATTCTAGCTCGATAAAATTCATATTATACGCATTTACAATTTTGATGAGTTTTGGGTCATTGACATGACCTCAGAGGCCACCTAATAACCTAAGACCTTAAAATCGGGTATCAATGGCTTCCTCTCGTCACAAGCAACACGCTCGTATTTGACGCGAAGCTGATGCGAAGCGAAGCGAAGCTCAATTAGAGACGAAATGCTAAGGGGGTCGTACCCCCCCCCCCCCCCCCCCCCTCCCCCTACCCGAACACGTAGAGATTTTGCACTACCCGGGCGAGGGTTAACACCCAGGCCCTGGCAATCAGGACAGTTTGATTGCATCATTTCCCAGAATAGTGATTCTGCCACAGCTTTGCGAAAGCTATTTTCGTCTCATATTGCAAGCTTCCATGGAATATAATCTTTTCAATGAAGCCTTCTTCCGTCTAACAACCTCTTACGGTTAATAAACGTAGCCTTCGATGAGGCAACAAGATGACATAAACGTTTCCGATTGCTCCCAATCACACTCACATTAAAGCACTCTGAACCATTACCATTTTTTTAAAGAAAAAGCCAGATCCACCAGTGTCCACTGTCTCGGGATCATTACGGCCTCTGCAGAACCAAATATATTGAACAGAATCGCAACGCCGCGATAATGCGGTCTACGGAAGATTTCGATGAATAGACACTGGTATGTCATTTTTCGTTAGAGGAATACAACACTTCCCACAATAGCGGAACAATTTGTATCGTGTGTTCACCTCGGGTCAGCATCCTCTACTGGACGCGTGTCTGTCGTCGATCACGTTTCCCATCACCCGATCTGATCCTCACCCCCTCTCCGCCCACGACACGTGAGAGACAGCGAGCGGGAGACTGTGTGGGACGACAGCCAGCCTCCCCCCCCCCCCTACCTCCTCCTCTCCCCAAGAATCGCAGCTGCAGAATCGACCGACGTATCGACAAGTGTCGACAATCGACAAGTATACTTGTCGATACTAATCGCATATATGCGACATTCGGCGGCGTATTCACGAGGAGAGGCGCAGTGCGCTGTGGAAGGTTATACGGCCGGCCGTTGGGAGCGGGAGGGCCGATCGCAGACTGCCTGACGCTACGCCTGATCAGCTGAACCGGTTTTTTGTCAACGTAGGCCCACGCGTTGCCGGTGAGGTGCGGGACTTGAGGGAGACCCCGGACCTGCCCTGCAGACTGCCGCGTGTCGGTGCCTGCGCACTGACGCTGTCGCCCCTGACGCTGTCCGAACTGCGAACGGTAGTACTCAGTATGAGCGGGTCAGCCGCCCGCAGTGCGGACGGCGTTTGTATCCGTATGGTTCGCATGTCTATAGACGCGATTGGCACGGTGCTCCTGCATTTGGTCTCTCTCTCTCGCTCTCTCGCTCTCTCGCTCTCTCGCTCGCTCACTCGCTCACTCACTCACTCACTCACTCACTCACTCACTCACTCACTCGCTCACTCGCTCGCTCGCTCGCTCGCTCGCTCTCTCGCTCGCTCTCTCGC
Organism: Chirona hameri; assembly: GCA_036785665.1. Lineage (NCBI taxonomy): Eukaryota > Metazoa > Arthropoda > Thecostraca > Balanomorpha > Balanidae > Chirona > Chirona hameri. The sequence goes on from JAXIVJ010011510.1 coordinate 37,231, forward strand.
TCTCTCGCTCTCTCGCTCTCTCGCTCTCTCGCTCTCTCGCTCTCTCGCTCTCTCGCTCTCTCGCTCTCTCGCTCTCTCGCTCTCTCGCTCTCTCGCTCTCTCGCTCTCTCGCTCTCGCTCTCTCGCTCTCTCGCTCTCTCGCTCTCTCGCTCTCTCGCTCTCTCGCTCTCTCGCTCTCTCGCTCTCTCGCTCTCTCGCTCTCTCGCTCTCTCGCTCTCTCGCTCTCTCGCTCTCTCGCTCTCTCGCTCTCTCGCTCTCTCGCTCTCGCTCTCTCGCTCTCTCGCTCTCTCGCTCTCTCGCTCTCTCGCTCTCTCGCTCTCTCGCTCTCTCGCTCTCTCGCTCTCTCGCTCTCTCGCTCTCTCGCTCTCTCGCTCTCTCGCTCTCTCGCTCTCTCGCTCTCTCGCTCTCTCGCTCTCTCGCTCTCTCGCTCTCTTCGCTCTCTCGCTCTCTCGCTCTCTCGCTCTCTCGCTCTCTCGCTCTCTCGCTCTCTCGCTCTCTCGCTCTCGCTCTCTCGCTCTCTCGCTCTCTCGCTCTCTCGCTCTCTCGCTCTCTCGCTCTCTCGCTCTCTCGCTCTCTCGCTCTCTCGCTCTCTCGCTCTCTCGCTCTCTCGCTCTCTCGCTCTCTCGCTCTCTCGCTCTCTCGCTCTCTCGCTCTCTCGCTCTCTCGCTCTCTCGCTCTCTCGCTCTCTCGCTCTCTCGCTCTCTCGCTCTCTCGCTCTCTCGCTCTCTCGCTCTCTCGCTCTCTCGCTCTCTCGCTCTCGCTCTCTCGCTCTCTCGCTCTCTCGCTCTCTCGCTCTCTCGCTCTCTCGCCTCTCGTCGCTCTCTCGCTCTCTCGCTCTCTCGCTCTCTCGCTCTCTCGCTCTCTCGCTCTCTCGCTCTCTCGCTCTCTCGCTCTCTCGCTCTCTCGCTCTCTCGCTCTCTCGCTCTCTCGCTCTCTCGCTCTCTCGCTCTCTCGCTCTCTCGCTCTCTCGCTCTCTCGCTCTCTCGCTCTCTCGCTCTCTCGCTCTCTCGCTCTCTCGCTCTCTCGCTCTCTCGCTCTCTCGCTCTCTCGCTCTCTCGCTCTCTCGCTCTCTCGCTCTCTCGCTCTCTCGCTCTCTCGCTCTCTCGCTCTCTCGCTCTCTCGCTCTCTCGCTCTCTCGCTCTCTCGCTCTCTCGCTCTCTCGCTCTCTCGCTCTCTCGCTCTCTCGCTCTCTCGCTCTCTCGCTCTCTCGCTCTCTCGCTCTCTCGCTCTCTCGCTCTCTCGTCTCGCTCTCTCGCTCTCTCGCTCTCGCTCTCTCGCTCTCTCGCTCTCTCGCTCTCTCGCTCTCTCGCTCTCTCGCTCTCTCGCTCTCTCGCTCTCTCGCTCTCTCGCTCTCTCGCTCTCTCGCTCTCTCGCTCTCTCGCTCTCTCGCTCTCCTCGCTCTCTCGCTCTCTCGCTCTCTCGCTCTCTCGCTCGCTCTCTCGCTCTCTCGCTCTCTCGCTCTCTCGCTCTCTCGCTCTCTCGCTCTCGCTCTCTCGCTCTCTCGCTCTCTCGCTCTCTCGCTCTCTCGCTCTCTCGCTCTCTCGCTCTCTCGCTCTCTCGCTCTCTCGCTCTCTCGCTCTCTCGCTCTCTCGCTCTCTCGCTCTCTCGCTCTCTCGCTCTCTCGCTCTCTCGCTCTCTCGCTCTCTCGCTCTCTCGCTCTCTCGCTCTCTCGCTCTCTCGCTCTCTCGCTCTCTCGCTCTCTCGCTCTCTCGCTCTCTCGCTCTCGCTCTCTCGCTCTCTCGCTCTCTCGCTCTCGCTCTCTCGCTCTCTCGCTCTCTCGCTCTCTCGCTCTCTCGCTCTCTCGCTCTCTCGCTCTCTCGCTCTCTCGCTCTCTCGCTCTCTCGCTCTCTCGCTCTCTCGCTCTCTCGCTCTCTCGCTCTCTCGCTCTCTCGCTCTCTCGCTCTCTCGCTCTCTCGCTCTCGCTCTCTCGCTCTCTCGCTCTCTCGCTCTCTCGCTCTCTCGCTCTCTCGCTCTCTCGCTCTCTCGCTCTCTCGCTCTCGCTCTCTCGCTCTCTCGCTCTCTCGCTCTCTCGCTCTCTCGCTCTCTCGCTCTCTCGCTCTCTCGCTCTCTCGCTCTCTCGCTCTCTCGCTCTCTCGCTCTCTCGCTCTCTCGCTCTCTCGCTCTCTCGCTCTCTCGCTCTCTCGCTCTCTCGCTCTCTCGCTCTCTCGCTCTCTCGCTCTCTCGCTCTCTCGCTCTCTCGCTCTCTCGCTCTCTCGCTCTCTCGCTCTCTCGCTCTCTCGCTCTCTCGCTCTCTCGCTCTCTCGCTCTCTCGCTCTCTCGCTCTCTCGCTCTCTCGCTCTCTCGCTCTCTCGCTCTCTCGCTCTCTCGCTCTCTCGCTCTCTCGCTCTCTCGCTCTCTCGCTCTCTCGCTCTCTCGCTCTCTCGCTCTCTCGCTCTCTCGCTCTCTCGCTCTCTCGCTCTCTCGCTCTCTCGCTCTCTCGCTCTCGCTCTCTCGCTCTCTCGCTCTCTCGCTCTCTCGCTCTCTCGCTCTCTCGCTCTCTCGCTCTCTCGCTCTCTCGCTCTCTCGCTCTCTCGCTCTCTCGCTCTCTCGCTCTCTCGCTCTCTCGCTCTCTCGCTCTCTCGCTCTCTCGCTCTCTCGCTCTCTCGCTCTCTCGCTCTCTCGCTCTCTCGCTCTCTCGCTCTCTCGCTCTCTCGCTCTCTCGCTCTCTCGCTCTCTCGCTCTCTCGCTCTCTCGCTCTCTCGCTCTCTCGCTCTCTCGCTCTCTCGCTCTCTCGCTCTCTCGCTCTCTCGCTCTCTCGCTCTCTCGCTCTCTCGCTCTCTCGCTCTCTCGCTCTCTCGCTCTCTCGCTCTCTCGCTCTCTCGCTCTCTCGCTCTCTCGCTCTCTCGCTCTCTCGCTCTCTCGCTCTCTCGCTCTCTCGCTCTCTCGCTCTCTCGCTCTCTCGCTCTCTCGCTCTCTCGCTCTCTCGCTCTCTCGCTCTCTCGCTCTCTCGCTCTCTCGTCTCTCGCTCTCTCGCTCTCTCGCTCTCTCGCTCTCTCGCTCTCTCGCTCTCTCGCTCTCTCGCTCTCTCGCTCTCTCGCTCTCTCGCTCTCTCGCTCTCTCGCTCTCTCGCTCTCTCGCTCTCTCGCTCTCTCGCTCTCTCGCTCTCTCGCTCTCTCGCTCTCTCGCTCTCTCGCTCTCTCGCTCTCTCGCTCGCTCTCTCGCTCTCTCGCTCTCTCGCTCTCTCGCTCTCTCGCTCTCTCGCTCTCTCGCTCTCTCGCTCTCTCGCTCTCTCGCTCTCTCGCTCTCTCGCTCTCTCGCTCTCTCGCTCTCTCGCTCTCTCGCTCTCTCGCTCTCTCGCTCTCTCGCTCTCTCGCTCTCTCGCTCTCTCGCTCTCTCGCTCTCTCGCTCTCTCGCTCTCTCGCTCTCTCGCTCTCTCGCTCTCTCGCTCTCTCGCTCTCTCGCTCTCTCGCTCTCTCGCTCTCTCGCTCTCTCGCTCTCTCGCTCTCTCGCTCTCTCGCTCTCTCGCTCTCTCGCTCTCTCGCTCTCTCGCTCTCTCGCTCTCTCGCTCTCTCGCTCTCTCGCTCTCTCGCTCTCTCGCTCTCTCGCTCTCTCGCTCTCTCGCTCTCTCGCTCTCTCGCTCTCTCGCTCTCTCGCTCTCGCTCTCTCGCTCTCTCGCTCTCTCGCTCTCTCGCTCTCTCGCTCTCTCGCTCTCTCGCTCTCTCGCTCTCTCGCTCTCTCGCTCTCTCGCTCTCTCGCTCTCTCGCTCTCTCGCTCTCTCGCTCTCTCGCTCTCTCGCTCTCTCGCTCTCTCGCTCTCTCGCTCTCTCGCTCTCTCGCTCTCTCGCTCTCTCGCTCTCTCGCTCTCTCGCTCTCTCGCTCTCTCGCTCTCTCGCTCTCTCGCTCTCTCGCTCTCTCGCTCTCTCGCTCTCTCGCTCTCGCTCTCTCGCTCTCTCGCTCTCTCGCTCTCTCGCTCTCTCGCTCTCTCGCTCTCTCGCTCTCTCGCTCTCTCGCTCTCTCGCTCTCTCGCTCTCTCGCTCTCTCGCTCTCTCGCTCTCTCGCTCTCTCGCTCTCTCGCTCTCTCGCTCTCTCGCTCTCTCGCTCTCTCGCTCTCTCGCTCTCTCGCTCTCTCGCTCTCTCGCTCTCTCGCTCTCTCGCTCTCTCGCTCTCTCGCTCTCTCGCTCTCTCGCTCTCTCGCTCTCTCGCTCTCTCGCTCTCTCGCTCTCTCGCTCTCTCGCTCTCTCGCTCTCTCGCTCTCTCGCTCTCTCGCTCTCTCGCTCTCTCGCTCTCTCGCTCTCTCGCTCTCTCGCTCTCTCGCTCTCTCGCTCTCTCGCTCTCTCGCTCTCTCGCTCTCTCGCTCTCTCGCTCTCTCGCTCTCTCGCTCTCTCGCTCTCTCGCTCTCTCGCTCTCTCGCTCTCTCGCTCTCTCGCTCTCTCGCTCTCTCGCTCTCTCGCTCTCGCTCTCTCGCTCTCTCTCGCTCTCTCGCTCTCTCGCTCTCTCGCTCTCTCGCTCTCTCGCTCTCTCGCTCTCTCGCTCTCTCGCTCTCTCGCTCTCTCGCTCTCTCGCTCTCTCGCTCTCTCGCTCTCTCGCTCTCTCGCTCTCTCGCTCTCTCGCTCTCTCGCTCTCTCGCTCTCTCCGCTCTCTCGCTCTCTCGCTCTCTCGCTCTCTCGCTCTCTCGCTCTCTCGCTCTCTCGCTCTCTCGCTCTCTCGCTCTCTCGCTCTCTCGCTCGCTCTCTCGCTCTCTCGCTCTCTCGCTCTCTCGCTCTCTCGCTCTCTCGCTCTCTCGCTCTCTCGCTCTCTCGCTCTCTCGCTCTCTCGCTCTCTCGCTCTCTCGCTCTCTCGCTCTCTCGCTCTCTCGCTCTCTCGCTCTCTCGCTCTCTCGCTCTCTCGCTCTCTCGCTCTCTCGCTCTCTCGCTCTCTCGCTCTCTCGCTCTCTCGCTCTCTCGCTCTCTCGCTCTCTCGCTCTCTCGCTCTCTCGCTCTCTCGCTCTCTCGCTCTCTCGCTCTCTCGCTCTCTCGCTCTCTCGCTCTCTCGCTCTCTCGCTCTCTCGCTCTCTCGCTCTCTCGCTCTCTCGTCTCTCGCTCTCTCGCTCTCTCGCTCTCTCGCTCTCTCGCTCTCTCGCTCTCTCGCTCTCTCGCTCTCTCGCTCTCTCGCTCTCTCGCTCTCTCGCTCTCTCGCTCTCTCGCTCTCTCGCTCTCTCGCTCTCTCGCTCTCTCGCTCTCTCGCTCTCTCGCTCTCTCGCTCTCTCGCTCTCTCGCTCTCTCGCTCTCTCGCTCTCTCGCTCTCTCGCTCTCTCGCTCTCTCGCTCTCTCGCTCTCTCGCTCTCTCGCTCTCTCGCTCTCTCGCTCTCTCGCTCTCTCGCTCTCTCGCTCTCTCGCTCTCTCGCTCTCTCGCTCTCTCGCTCTCTCGCTCTCTCGCTCTCTCGCTCTCTCGCTCTCTCGCTCTCTCGCTCTCTCGCTCTCTCGCTCTCTCGCTCTCTCGCTCTCTCGCTCTCTCGCTCTCTCGCTCTCTCGCTCTCTCGCTCTCTCGCTCTCTCGCTCTCTCGCTCTCTCGCTCTCTCGCTCTCTCGCTCTCTCGCTCTCTCGCTCTCTCGCTCTCTCGCTCTCTCGCTCTCTCGCTCTCTCGCTCTCTCGCTCTCTCGCTCTCTCGCTCTCTCGCTCTCTCGCTCTCTCGCTCTCTCGCTCTCTCGCCTCTCGCTCTCTCGCTCTCTCGCTCTCTCGCTCTCTCGCTCTCTCGCTCTCTCGCTCTCTCGCTCTCTCGCTCTCTCGCTCTCTCGCTCTCTCTCGCTCTCTCGCTCTCTCGCTCTCTCGCTCTCTCGCTCTCTCGCTCTCTCGCTCTCTCGCTCTCTCGCTCTCTCTCGCTCTCTCGCTCTCTCGCTCTCTCGCTCTCTCGCTCTCTCGCTCTCTCGCTCTCTCGCTCTCGCTCCTCGCTCTCTCGCTCTCTCGCTCTCTCGCTCTCATCGCTCTCCTCGCTCTCTCGCTCTCTCGCTCTCATCGCTCTCTCGCTCTCTCGCTCTCTTCGCTCTCTCGCTCTCTCGCTCTCTCGGCTCTCTCGCTCTCTCGCTCTCTCGCTCTCTATTCGCTCTCGTCGCTCTCGTCGCTCTCTCGCTCTCTCGCTCTCTCGCTCTCTCGCTCTCCTCGCTCTCTCGCTCTCTCGCTCTCTTCGCTCTCTCGCTCTCTCGCTCTCTCCTCTCTCGCTCTCTCGCTCTCTCGCTCTCTCGCT
>JAXIVJ010011511.1:5000-43383 GCA_036785665.1 Chirona hameri
CACACACAGACACACACACAGACACACACACAGACACACACACAGACACACACACAGACACACACACAGACACACACACAGACACACACACAGACACACACACAGACACACACACAGACACACACACAGACACACACACAGACACACACACAGACACACACACAGACACACACACAGACACACACACAGACACACACACAGACACACACACAGACACACACACAGACACACACACAGACACACACACAGACACACACACAGACACACACACAGACACACACACAGACACACACACAGACACACACACAGACACACACACAGACACACACACAGACACACACACAGACACACACACAGACACACACACAGACACACACACAGACACACACACAGACACACACACAGACACACACACAGACACACACACAGACACACACACAGACACACACACAGACACACACACAGACACACACACAGACACACACACAGACACACACACAGACACACACACAGACACACACACAGACACACACACAGACACACACACAGACACACACACAGACACACACACAGACACACACACAGACACACACACAGACACACACACAGACACACACACAGACACACACACAGACACACACACAGACACACACACAGACACACACACAGACACACACACAGACACACACACAGACACACACACAGACACACACACAGACACACACACAGACACACACACAGACACACACACAGACACACACACAGACACACACACAGACACACACACAGACACACACACAGACACACACACAGACACACACACAGACACACACACAGACACACACACAGACACACACACAGACACACACACAGACACACACACAGACACACACACAGACACACACACAGACACACACACAGACACACACACAGACACACACACAGACACACACACAGACACACACACAGACACACACACAGACACACACACAGACACACACACAGACACACACACAGACACACACACAGACACACACACAGACACACACACAGACACACACACAGACACACACACAGACACACACACAGACACACACACAGACACACACACAGACACACACACAGACACACACACAGACACACACACAGACACACACACAGACACACACACAGACACACACACAGACACACACACAGACACACACACAGACACACACACAGACACACACACAGACACACACACAGACACACACACAGACACACACACAGACACACACACAGACACACACACAGACACACACACAGACACACACACAGACACACACACAGACACACACACAGACACACACACAGACACACACACAGACACACACACAGACACACACACAGACACACACACAGACACACACACAGACACACACACAGACACACACACAGACACACACACAGACACACACACAGACACACACACAGACACACACACAGACACACACACAGACACACACACAGACACACACACAGACACACACACAGACACACACACAGACACACACACAGACACACACACAGACACACACACAGACACACACACAGACACACACACAGACACACACACAGACACACACACAGACACACACACAGACACACACACAGACACACACACAGACACACACACAGACACACACACAGACACACACACAGACACACACACAGACACACACACAGACACACACACAGACACACACACAGACACACACACAGACACACACACAGACACACACACAGACACACACACAGACACACACACAGACACACACACAGACACACACACAGACACACACACAGACACACACACAGACACACACACAGACACACACACAGACACACACACAGACACACACACAGACACACACACAGACACACACACAGACACACACACAGACACACACACAGACACACACACAGACACACACACAGACACACACACAGACACACACACAGACACACACACAGACACACACACAGACACACACACAGACACACACACAGACACACACACAGACACACACACAGACACACACACAGACACACACACAGACACACACACAGACACACACACAGACACACACACAGACACACACACAGACACACACACAGACACACACACAGACACACACACAGACACACACACAGACACACACACAGACACACACACAGACACACACACAGACACACACACAGACACACACACAGACACACACACAGACACACACACAGACACACACACAGACACACACACAGACACACACACAGACACACACACAGACACACACACAGACACACACACAGACACACACACAGACACACACACAGACACACACACAGACACACACACAGACACACACACAGACACACACACAGACACACACACAGACACACACACAGACACACACACAGACACACACACAGACACACACACAGACACACACACAGACACACACACAGACACACACACAGACACACACACAGACACACACACAGACACACACACAGACACACACACAGACACACACACAGACACACACACAGACACACACACAGACACACACACAGACACACACACAGACACACACACAGACACACACACAGACACACACACAGACACACACACAGACACACACACAGACACACACACAGACACACACACAGACACACACACAGACACACACACAGACACACACACAGACACACACACAGACACACACACAGACACACACACAGACACACACACAGACACACACACAGACACACACACAGACACACACACAGACACACACACAGACACACACACAGACACACACACAGACACACACACAGACACACACACAGACACACACACAGACACACACACAGACACACACACAGACACACACACAGACACACACACAGACACACACACAGACACACACACAGACACACACACAGACACACACACAGACACACACACAGACACACACACAGACACACACACAGACACACACACAGACACACACACAGACACACACACAGACACACACACAGACACACACACAGACACACACACAGACACACACACAGACACACACACAGACACACACACAGACACACACACAGACACACACAGACACACACAGACACACACACAGACACACACACAGACACACACACAGACACACACACAGACACACACACAGACACACACAGACACACACAGACACACACAGACACACACAGACACACACAGACACACACAGACACACACAGACACACACAGACACACACAGACACACACAGACACACACAGACACACACAGACACACACAGACACACACAGACACACACAGACACACACAGACACACACAGACACACACAGACACACACAGACACACACAGACACACACAGACACACACAGACACACACAGACACACACAGACACACACAGACACACACAGACACACACAGACACACACAGACACACACAGACACACACAGACACACACAGACACACACAGACACACACAGACACACACAGACACACACAGACACACACAGACACACACAGACACACACAGACACACACAGACACACACAGACACACACAGACACACACAGACACACACAGACACACACAGACACACACAGACACACACAGACACACACAGACACACACAGACACACACAGACACACACAGACACACACAGACACACACAGACACACACAGACACACACAGACACACACAGACACACACAGACACACACAGACACACACAGACACACACAGACACACACAGACACACACAGACACACACAGACACACACAGACACACACAGACACACACAGACACACACAGACACACACAGACACACACAGACACACACAGACACACACAGACACACACAGACACACACAGACACACACAGACACACACAGACACACACAGACACACACAGACACACACAGACACACACAGACACACACAGACACACACAGACACACACAGACACACACAGACACACACAGACACACACAGACACACACAGACACACACAGACACACACAGACACACACAGACACACACAGACACACACAGACACACACAGACACACACAGACACACACAGACACACACAGACACACACAGACACACACAGACACACACAGACACACACAGACACACACAGACACACACAGACACACACAGACACACACAGACACACACAGACACACACAGACACACACAGACACACACAGACACACACAGACACACACAGACACACACAGACACACACAGACACACACAGACACACACAGACACACACAGACACACACAGACACACACAGACACACACAGACACACACAGACACACACAGACACACACAGACACACACAGACACACACAGACACACACAGACACACACAGACACACACAGACACACACAGACACACACAGACACACACAGACACACACAGACACACACAGACACACACAGACACACACAGACACACACAGACACACACAGACACACACAGACACACACAGACACACACAGACACACACAGACACACACAGACACACACAGACACACACAGACACACACAGACACACACAGACACACACAGACACACACAGACACACACAGACACACACAGACACACACAGACACACACAGACACACACAGACACACACAGACACACACAGACACACACAGACACACACAGACACACACAGACACACACAGACACACACAGACACACACAGACACACACAGACACACACAGACACACACAGACACACACAGACACACACAGACACACACAGACACACACAGACACACACAGACACACACAGACACACACAGACACACACAGACACACACAGACACACACAGACACACACAGACACACACAGACACACACAGACACACACAGACACACACAGACACACACAGACACACACAGACACACACAGACACACACAGACACACACAGACACACACAGACACACACAGACACACACAGACACACACAGACACACACAGACACACACAGACACACACAGACACACACAGACACACACAGACACACACAGACACACACAGACACACACAGACACACACAGACACACACAGACACACACAGACACACACAGACACACACAGACACACACAGACACACACAGACACACACAGACACACACAGACACACACAGACACACACAGACACACACAGACACACACAGACACACACAGACACACACAGACACACACAGACACACACAGACACACACAGACACACACAGACACACACAGACACACACAGACACACACAGACACACACAGACACACACAGACACACACAGACACACACAGACACACACAGACACACACAGACACACACAGACACACACAGACACACACAGACACACACAGACACACACAGACACACACAGACACACACAGACACACACAGACACACACAGACACACACAGACACACACAGACACACACAGACACACACAGACACACACAGACACACACAGACACACACAGACACACACAGACACACACAGACACACACAGACACACACAGACACACACAGACACACACAGACACACACAGACACACACAGACACACACAGACACACACAGACACACACAGACACACACAGACACACACAGACACACACAGACACACACAGACACACACAGACACACACAGACACACACAGACACACACAGACACACACAGACACACACAGACACACACAGACACACACAGACACACACAGACACACACAGACACACACAGACACACACAGACACACACAGACACACACAGACACACACAGACACACACAGACACACACAGACACACACAGACACACACAGACACACACAGACACACACAGACACACACAGACACACACAGACACACACAGACACACACAGACACACACAGACACACACAGACACACACAGACACACACAGACACACACAGACACACACAGACACACACAGACACACACAGACACACACAGACACACACAGACACACACAGACACACACAGACACACACAGACACACACAGACACACACAGACACACACAGACACACACAGACACACACAGACACACACAGACACACACAGACACACACAGACACACACAGACACACACAGACACACACAGACACACACAGACACACACAGACACACACAGACACACACAGACACACACAGACACACACAGACACACACAGACACACACAGACACACACAGACACACACAGACACACACAGACACACACAGACACACACAGACACACACAGACACACACAGACACACACAGACACACACAGACACACACAGACACACACAGACACACACAGACACACACAGACACACACAGACACACACAGACACACACAGACACACACAGACACACACAGACACACACAGACACACACAGACACACACAGACACACACAGACACACACAGACACACACAGACACACACAGACACACACAGACACACACAGACACACACAGACACACACAGACACACACAGACACACACAGACACACACAGACACACACAGACACACACAGACACACACAGACACACACAGACACACACAGACACACACAGACACACACAGACACACACAGACACACACAGACACACACAGACACACACAGACACACACAGACACACACAGACACACACAGACACACACAGACACACACAGACACACACAGACACACACAGACACACACAGACACACACAGACACACACAGACACACACAGACACACACAGACACACACAGACACACACAGACACACACAGACACACACAGACACACACAGACACACACAGACACACACAGACACACACAGACACACACAGACACACACAGACACACACAGACACACACAGACACACACAGACACACACAGACACACACAGACACACACAGACACACACAGACACACACAGACACACACAGACACACACAGACACACACAGACACACACAGACACACACAGACACACACAGACACACACAGACACACACAGACACACACAGACACACACAGACACACACAGACACACACAGACACACACAGACACACACAGACACACACAGACACACACAGACACACACAGACACACACAGACACACACAGACACACACAGACACACACAGACACACACAGACACACACAGACACACACAGACACACACAGACACACACAGACACACACAGACACACACAGACACACACAGACACACACAGACACACACAGACACACACAGACACACACAGACACACACAGACACACACAGACACACACAGACACACACAGACACACACAGACACACACAGACACACACAGACACACACAGACACACACAGACACACACAGACACACACAGACACACACAGACACACACAGACACACACAGACACACACAGACACACACAGACACACACAGACACACACAGACACACACAGACACACACAGACACACACAGACACACACAGACACACACAGACACACACAGACACACACAGACACACACAGACACACACAGACACACACAGACACACACAGACACACACAGACACACACAGACACACACAGACACACACAGACACACACAGACACACACAGACACACACAGACACACACAGACACACACAGACACACACAGACACACACAGACACACACAGACACACACAGACACACACAGACACACACAGACACACACAGACACACACAGACACACACAGACACACACAGACACACACAGACACACACAGACACACACAGACACACACAGACACACACAGACACACACAGACACACACAGACACACACAGACACACACAGACACACACAGACACACACAGACACACACAGACACACACAGACACACACAGACACACACAGACACACACAGACACACACAGACACACACAGACACACACAGACACACACAGACACACACAGACACACACAGACACACACAGACACACACAGACACACACAGACACACACAGACACACACAGACACACACAGACACACACAGACACACACAGACACACACAGACACACACAGACACACACAGACACACACAGACACACACAGACACACACAGACACACACAGACACACACAGACACACACAGACACACACAGACACACACAGACACACACAGACACACACAGACACACACAGACACACACAGACACACACAGACACACACAGACACACACAGACACACACAGACACACACAGACACACACAGACACACACAGACACACACAGACACACACAGACACACACAGACACACACAGACACACACAGACACACACAGACACACACAGACACACACAGACACACACAGACACACACAGACACACACAGACACACACAGACACACACAGACACACACAGACACACACAGACACACACAGACACACACAGACACACACAGACACACACAGACACACACAGACACACACAGACACACACAGACACACACAGACACACACAGACACACACAGACACACACAGACACACACAGACACACACAGACACACACAGACACACACAGACACACACAGACACACACAGACACACACAGACACACACAGACACACACAGACACACACAGACACACACAGACACACACAGACACACACAGACACACACAGACACACACAGACACACACAGACACACACAGACACACACAGACACACACAGACACACACAGACACACACAGACACACACAGACACACACAGACACACACAGACACACACAGACACACACAGACACACACAGACACACACAGACACACACAGACACACACAGACACACACAGACACACACAGACACACACAGACACACACAGACACACACAGACACACACAGACACACACAGACACACACAGACACACACAGACACACACAGACACACACAGACACACACAGACACACACAGACACACACAGACACACACAGACACACACAGACACACACAGACACACATAGACACACACAGACACACACAGACACACACAGACACACACAGACACACACAGACACACACAGACACACACAGACACACACAGACACACACAGACACACACAGACACACACAGACACACACAGACACACACAGACACACACAGACACACACAGACACACACAGACACACACAGACACACACAGACACACACAGACACACACAGACACACACAGACACACACAGACACACACAGACACACACAGACACACACAGACACACACAGACACACACAGACACACACAGACACACACAGACACACACAGACACACACAGACACACACAGACACACACAGACACACACAGACACACACAGACACACACAGACACACACAGACACACACAGACACACACAGACACACACAGACACACACAGACACACACAGACACACACAGACACACACAGACACACACAGACACACACAGACACACACAGACACACACAGACACACACAGACACACACAGACACACACAGACACACACAGACACACACAAGACACACACAGACACACACAGACACACACAGACACACACAGACACACACAGACACACACAGACACACACAGACACACACAGACACACACAGACACACACAGACACACACAGACACACACAGACACACACAGACACACACAGACACACACAGACACACACAGACACACACAGACACACACAGACACACACAGACACACACAGACACACACAGACACACACAGACACACACAGACACACACAGACACACACAGACACACACAGACACACACAGACACACACAGACACACACAGACACACACAGACACACACAGACACACACAGACACACACAGACACACACAGACACACACAGACACACACAGACACACACAGACACACACAGACACACAGACACACAGACACATAGACACACAGACACACAGACACACAGACACACAGACACACAGACACACAGACACACAGACACACAGACACACAGACACACAGACACACAGACACACAGACACACAGACACACAGACACACAGACACACAGACACACAGACACACAGACACACAGACACACAGACACACAGACACACAGACACACAGACACACACACACACACACACACACACACACACACACACACACACACACACACACACACACACACACACACACACACACACACACACACACACACACACACACACACACACACACACACACACACACACACACACACACACACACACACACACACACACACACACACACACACACACACACACACACACACACACACACACACACACACACACACACACACACACACACACACACACACACACACACACACACACACACACACACACACACACACACACACACACACACACACACACACACACACACACACACACACACACACACACACACACACACACACACACACACACACACACACACACACACACACACACACACACACACACACACACACACACAGAGACACACACACACACACAGACACACACACACACACACAGACACACACACACAGACACACACACACACAGACACACACACACAGACACACATACACACATACATACACACACACACACACACCACACACACACACACACACACACACACACACACACACACACACACACACACACACACACACACAGAGACACACACACACACACACACACACACACACACACACACACACACACACACACACACACACACACACACACACACACACACACACACACACACACACACACACACACACACACACACACACACACACACACACACACACACACACACACACACACACACACACACACACACACACACACACACACACACACACACACACACACACACACACACACACACACACACACACACACACACACACACACACACACACACACACACACACACACACACACACACACACACACACACACACACACACACACACACACACACACACACACACACACACACACACACACACACACACACACACACACACACACACACACACACACACACACACACACACACACACACACACACACACACACACACACACACACACACACACACACACACACACACACACACACACACACACACACACACACACACACACACACACACACACACACACACACACACACACACACAGACACACACACACACACACACACACACACACACACACACACACACACACACACACACACACACAGACACACACAGACACACACACACACAGACATACACACACACACACACAGACACACACACACACACACACACACACACACACACACACACACACACACACACACACACACACACACACACACACACACACACACACACACACACACACACACACAGACACACACACACACACACACACACACACACACACACACACACACACACACACACACACACACACACACACACACACACACACACACACACAGACACACACACAGACACACACACACACACAGACACACCCACACACAGACACACACACACACACACACACACACACACACACAGACACACACACACACACACACACATACACACACACACACACACACACACACACACACACACACACACACACACACACACACACACACACAGACACACACACACACAGACACACACACACAGACACACACACACACACACACACACACACAGACACACACACACACACACAGACACACACAGACAGACACACACAGACACACACACACACACACACACACACACACAGACACACACACACAGACACACACACACAGACACACACACACACACACACACAGACACACACACAGACACACACACACAGACACACACACACAGACACACACACACAGACACACACACACAGACACACACACACAGACACACACACACAGACACACACACACAGACACACACACACACACACACACACACACACACAGACACAGACACAGACACAGACACAGACACAGACACAGACACAGACACAGACACAGACACAGACACAGACACACACACACACACACACACACACACACACACACACACACACACACACACACACACACACACACACACACACTGACACGCGCGCCACCTGTGTCCACTCGGGCAGCCCGCTGCAGTGTACACTGTGACCCGCCCGTCGTGCCTGTGGGCAGGTACAGGTCATTCGTTCTGGCGCCGCGAGCCGTGTCAGTTGGGTGGCTGGTGCGCCCTATCCCGCGCGACCGCCCGGCTGGGGCGGCGGCGCGCGTGTGCTACTGTGAGCGTCGTGTCGGGGGACGGTAGCTTAGCGCTGTGTGTAGGTTTAATCTGTACTGATGCGTTGTCGCGCTGTGTGTTGCTATGTCTCAATACAAAGGCTGTTCCTGTAAAAAAGTGACACGTCTTCTGACAAGTGTACACAAGTTTTCCTGTTCTTAGATAAGTGAACTAATTTTTCCATCCTGATAATTAATATACACCCGTTTTCCCGTCCTAAAATAAATGCATCCCATTATTTCCGTCCTCAGATAAGTAGATAAGTGTAAACCCGTTCTTCCGTGTTCTGACCGAGCGGAGCGGTGCCGCAGATAGGCAGGAAGGCGGTGACCAGCGTGTCCAGCAGCCTCGGACAGGATGCCACCTCGACCGCCAGCTGGAGCGAGTGGCGGCAGCAGCGGGTAAGGAGACGAACAGCCGAGAGCACCGCCGGCGGGGGAGGGCGCACCACCTCCAGAATGTACCTGATGAGGAGGGAAGGGTGGGTCAGGTCAGGGCAGGGCAGGGCACGGGGCAGGGCACAGGGCAGGGCACAGGGCAGGGCACAGGGCAGGGCACAGGGCAGGGCACAGGGCAGGGCACAGGGCAGGGCACAGGGCAGGGCACAGGGCAGGGCACAGGGCAGGGCACAGGGCAGGGCACAGGGCAGGGCACAGGGCAGGGCACAGGGCAGGGCACAGGGCAGGGCACAGGGCAGGGCACAGGGCAGGGCACAGGGCAGGGCACAGGGCAGGGCACAGGGCAGGGCACAGGGCAGGGCACAGGGCAGGGCACATGGCAGGGCACAGGGCAGGGCACAGGGCAGGGCACAGGGCAGGGCACAGGGCAGGGCACAGGGCAGGGCACAGGGCAGGGCACAGGGCAGGGCACAGGACAGGGCACAGGGCAGGGCACAGAGCAGGGCAGGGCACAGGGCAGGGCAGGGCAGGGCACAGGGCAGGGCAGGGCACAGGGCAGGGCAGGGCACAGGGCAGGGCACAGGGCAGGGCACAGGGCAGGGCACAGGGCACAGGGCAGGGCAGGGCACATGGCAGGGCACAGGGCAGGGCAGGACACAGGGCAGGGCAGGGCACAGGGCAGGGCAGGGCAGGGCAGGGCAGGGCAGGGCAGGGCAGGGCAGGGCAGGGCAGGGCAGGGCAGGGCAGGGCAGGGCAGGGCAGGGCAGGGCAGGGCACAGGGCAGGGCACAGGGCAGGGCACAGGGCAGGGCACAGGGCAGGGCACAGGGCAGGGCACAGGGCAGGGCAGGGCAACAGGGCAGGGCAGGGCACAGGGCAGGGCACAGGGCAGGGCACAGGGCAGGGCACAGAGCAGGGCACAGGGCAGGGCACAGGGCAGGGCACAGGGCAGGGCACAGGGCAGGGCACAGGGCAGGGCACAGGGCAGGGCACAGGGCAGGGCACAGGGCAGGGCACAGGGCAGGGCACAGGGCAGGGCACAGGGCAGGGCACAGGGCAGGGCACAGGGCAGGGCACAGGGCAGGGCACAGGGCAGGGCACAGGGCAGGGCACAGGGCAGGGCACAGGGCAGGGCACAGGGCAGGGCACAGGGCAGGGCACAGGGCAGGGCACAGGGCAGGGCACAGGGCAGGGCACAGGGCAGGGCACAGGGCAGGGCACAGGGCAGGGCACAGGGCAGGGCACAGGGCAGGGCACAGGGCAGGGCACAGGGCAGGGCACAGGCAGGGCACAGGGCAGGGCACAGGGCAGGGCACAGGGCAGGGCACAGGGCAGGGCACAGGGCAGGGCACAGGGCAGGGCACAGGGCAGGGCACAGGGCAGGGCACAGGGCAGGGCACAGGGCAGGGCACAGGGCAGGGCACAGGGCAGGGCACAGGGCAGGGCACAGGGCAGGGCACAGGGCAGGGCACAGGGCAGGGCACAAGGCAGGGCACAGGGCAGGGCACAGGGCAGGGCAGAGGACAGGGCACAGGGCAGGGCACATGTCAGGGCACATGTCAGGGCACAGGGCAGGGCACAGGGCAGGGCACAGGGCAGGGCACAGGGCAGGGCACAGGGCAGGGCACAGGGCAGGACACATGACAGGACACAGGGCAGGGCACACAGGCCACTAGGCAAGCCAGGTCGGACCGAGAAGAGAAGACACGGACAGGGCAGGACAGGACGTAGCGAGAAGAGAAGGGCAGGTCCAGGTCAGGTCAGGTCAGGTCAGGTCAGGGCAAATCATAGTGCACCAAACCTGGACAGCGCAGAATACCCGTTCATAAAACACGATTTTGCTGCCTTCATCAGCAAAAAATACACACACTCCGTGCCGCTCCGTACGATGAAGAAATATAATAAGACGAAAGCGGCCGATAAACCCGTCAGATAAGTAAATGTCCAACACTAGGAGTGCCTAAGAAGATCATTTTGGTTTGCAACCCTGACAAGAGGCACAAGAGGTTTGGGCACAATTAGTCTCAAATGAATTGCCAAATATCTAAGATATGCTCTGCCATGGAAGTAAAAAATTACAGAAAATTAATACACAAATACAGAACCCCCTCTGGAAGGATGTCCTGGAAGCCTTCACCGGTTTCAGCCGTATGTATAATTCAGGTATGCCACAAATGCTTTCTGAAAACCTGTGGTTCTCAGACTACTCAAAAGTTAAATGTTCTATCGTAAAAGATTGGAATAGGAAAGGCCTTCGCTTTCTCGCCGACTTGGTCAGGACGGTTACACACTAAGGAAACCTTAGAGGACACATTTGAAATAAGAATGCCATTTCTATGTTACGAAAGTTTAGTGAGAAGTTTACGTGATAGTGTGAAACTAGTAACATTGACTGAAGCTCCGGGACCCATAATGCCATTAAGAATGAATCTAGTAATGAACCACCCCAATTTTCCACGCTTGGCCTGTTTTATTAAACATATTTGGAATCCAGATAAAGTGAAATCACTTGAGCAAACTCACGCCAGAAATAAAAATGGATACGAGATATCGGATGTTTCGAGGACAACAGTTTTGTGGAATTAATTGGTGTCACACGTTGAACACGCATCAGAACGTTACATTATAAACTTATCAATCGAATCATTACAACAGATATTTACAAATAATAAATGTAAAAGACAATGAAAATTGCACATTCTGTAAACAAGAGCCTGAAACACTAGCTCATATGTACTGGCATTGTCCCAGAGTTCAATCATTCATAAATTCCATTAAAACGGATATCGCGAGAGAATATAAAATCAACTTGAATGTAGATCCCAAAACTTGGTTCTTTCCAACAAACTTAAGTGCAATAGAAACCTGTATAATCACATTAGCAAAAATGGTAATTTATGAGGCGCGCTGTAAAGAAACCCAGCCGAACGTTATTCACTTAAAGAACAAATTGAAGTGGGAAGCCGAAATAGAATATAATGCAGCTAGCTTAGCCAACAAACAGGATATGTTTGAAAAGAAGTGGGGTCTATGAAACATATTCACATTCAGGCGGACTGACACACAGCATTCAAACGTTATAGGCCCGCACACACCCTGTAATGCACACGTGCACGCACACGCACCGCCGCACACGCGCCACCGCAGGCACACATGCACACCGCCTTGTGCACACCCTTGTCCGGTGATCCGCTTCCGTCGCCCCAGGATGCTGCGAGCGTGTCGGTCATGATTGGCGTGTTGACCGGTTCGCGAGTGACCGGCTGGGTCCGCGCCGCGGCGCGCTGCTCTCAGCGGTGGGACCCGGCCGCCGCCGCCGCCGTTGTCCACGGTAGATAAAACACTGTTGTCGCGGCCGTCTGTGCTGCCGGTGCCGGTGCTTTTGGGGGGCCCACTGTGGTGTGTATTGTGTGTGGTGCGATTGCTCGTTTCTTTAGTGTGATTGGTTCGTTTTTGTATTGCGAAGTTATGTATTTTTTGCATGGTAGTGATTGATGACTGGTTGCTGTGATTGGTGTCTTTTGGGGCGGTTGTAGTGTGAGATTGTTCTACAAATCATTGCTATATGTAAAATACACTTTAAAAAAACAAGAGGCACAAATTTCTTGACATGTCCAACGCCTGGAGTGCCTAAGATCATTTGTTTTCAACCCTAACAAGAGGTTGCAAATTTATTGTCACTTAGCATTGCACGATTGAGTTAACTAGAGCTCTCCAGGTCTGCCGAGTCGCCAGGCCGGAGTCATATCTCACCTGATGCGGAGCAGGGTATCTGTTCGCACCAGGGCGCGGACGGCGTCCAGGCTTGTGACATGGTCGTCCTTCATTCCGGCTTCCTCTGCCTGGAACTGCCGCGCCGTCTCCGGCTCTGTGTCGAGCGGGGTGGGCAGCGACGGCTGCGCCAGGCCGCCGCTCCAGCCCAACGTGCGGTCCAGACACACCTGACGTCACGCACACATAGCACACACAGGGGTCACGGACCAGACAGTCGCGTCGCTACAAGATTTTCAGTGGAGAGCAAGCCAGGTTTTTTTTTGGGGGGGGGGGGGGGGCAGCCCCACAGGGCCAATGTTAAAATCCTGCAAATCTGGGGGGGGGGGGGCGGACTCCGGCCGGAGCGATCCTGGGGGGCCCGGCCCCCAGTCCCCCCCCCCGCCCCCGGCGGCGACGCCCCCGGGACCAACGTCTGACGTCACGGGGTCACGTGTCACACCTGCCACCACGTCACACGGTACACAGGCATACAACGCGCACACTGAACTCTCGCCTACCAAGTATGCAACGGGGTCACCGGGGTCACCGATAAACGATCACTGCACTGCTGACGTTATACAGCACGAAACATGGGCACACGAAACAACACAAGGAACACGGAACACACGGAACACACGGAACACACGGAACACACGGAACACACGGCACACGGAACACGGAACAATGTGACGCGCCTATTGGCTGGAGGTCACATCGGCACCAGGGCGAAACAGAACACGGGCTAGTGCGTAACGGACTCAGTGATCGCCTACGTTACGCCAAGAAGGCCGCGAATACCAAGAAGGCTGCGAAAAGACAGCCGAGACAAGCTCCTAAGATGCCCCTAAGGAGACAACCGATATAGACTCCACATAGGCCCCTACGACAATAACCGGGAAAGCTGTACATGTGATATTTCAGATGCGACTTCTAAAACCACAACTTATTCCTAGAAAGGCAGTCGGGGAAATTTTTGACGAGGCACCTACGACAATAGACAAATTATTTTTCTCAAATGGGTCCCTTGCCTTTGGTTTGTGTCCCTCCCCCCCCCCCCCCCACAAATCCATGGCGCTGCCCTGCAGACTATATGTTGCTGATGGTAATGGGTATCTCATTGGTATCCTATATAGATGAGGGTAACTTTATTGTTAAATTATAACGTCTTATGGCTCGGTGGTTAGATTACCGTTTCCCTGTTTCCATGCAATTAGCGCGCCATATATTATTGATTCAACTCGCCGTTGACTGGCGTCTCAGCCGAAGGTGGGCAAATCTTGCTCCTCAGTCGAGACGTGGATACTATTTGCCACAAACGTTTTTAAAATACAAGAAATGTGCAGCAAAAGCGGTGTGATATTTTTAAGCGGTTGTGGTATTCTTTGAGTTTGTATAATGCCTATACTTTTACGGCATTTGGTTTCAGTTTGAAATACTTTTGATAAATTAAGTCCGAATCATTTGAGTGAACACATTTTCGAGGTCAGGTTCCGCGCTAAGCAGAGCTTGTTGCATAGGCCCTGACCCAACCATCAGACCTCGCAATTCATGGTAAACGGTAGAATTTAGAAGCGAAAGTTTTGCGTACCTGTGACAAGGCCTTCTGGCGTCACCTGACCTGTGCGTGTGCGACGAGTGCGACCGCTGCCACGAGCCGCAGGCCATCCTAGTCAGGCACACATAGCGAGTGCCGAAGCGACTCGAACCCAGCCTGCCACACTGAGTGAGGTCTGAAGCCCAGCGTTCTCCCGTCTGAGCTACAGGGCGGACAAGTTGATACTGGATAAACTTGGGATAACTTGATTGGTTTTCTGATCTATTGCTATTGCGAATGGTCCTCAGGAGAAGGACAATATTGACCCGCCAGTCAATGTCGTGTTAATTGTCATGCACCAGTAACAATCAGTAAGATTGCTGGTGCTAACAATCCGTGTTAGCTATGGCCGTTGCATCGATTATTTCAATAATGATGATGCTTTGCGCTACGAATATCTTCGCAACTGTCTGTCACGAAATAAATGCATGACGGCTGGTTGATAGGGGAAGTTATAAATGTGGGATGAACGAAAAAATCATCGTTACATACTGTTTATTTTCCTGAGTCTGTGCAAGGAGTCTGCGGCCGCCGCGGCTCCCGCGGCCAAAAAGGCGGGGCTTAATTTTAACAACTTGAACACTTTTGCGCCCGCTGATGGCGTCCGATAGATGGCGCGTGTAACGTTCGCAACGATAGTCAATTTCATGGAAACCCTGAAGTTTTCAAAGCCACTCAACTACATGAATATCTACGAGTCACTGCGAGTTGTCATTCTTGGTCAAACAACCACTAGTGAGCCTCATCAGCATCATATCAACAAAACAGTGCGCAAACTATTGTCGCACGCGCGCCATTTATGTCGAAGTTCTTTTGCGGTTGCTCCGGAGCAACCGCGAGAGCCGCAGAAAGTATGACGTCACACCTCCAGACCCAGTTCTCTGTGATTGGCGGATGATTTAGCTCCGCCCTTTTGGCCACAGGAGCCGCGGGGGCCGCAACGACTTGAACAGCACTCTGGTATCTTTGTATCGTAGTCATAGGCATACACAAGGGGGGGGGGGGGGAGCAAACGGGGCAATTGCCCCCCCCCCTGAAGGTCTGTACGTCTCCCTTTGGTCGAAAAAAAGTTTTTTTTAAAGAGAAAAATGGTGAAAATATGCCCTTTTAAAAATATAGTGGTCCAAATCCGGTGAGTTTTTTTTTGATGGGGGTACTTTATGTCCCCCTCAGCAAAAATTGCCCCCTCCTGGAGCGAATCCTGGGTACTCTACTGATCGTAGTACGATATATTCTAAGCTACGTTTAACGAAAAATAACGTAATCAGTAACGTAGCAAAATATAACGTAACGTAATTCGGTAGCGTAGCTTTGGCCTAAAAACCATACGTAATGTAGCGTAATTCCGTAGCGAAGCGTAGGCCATCACTGAGTGTGTTGTCCTCAAAATACACAGACTGGGATGGAAATCGTGCACGTCTCTCTAGTACGCAACAAGCCATTATTTAAACCAGCTTAGAAGTGCTGTCTTGGTGGAGAGAAGATTCACACACGCTCCAGGTAGCGTTCCGCCAATCGACTGCGACTCGGTGACGGTCCCACCTCATCGCGGTGGCTGTTGGCAGGACTATTGTTGAACAGTTCTGCCCACCACTGAACACCCACTGACCTCATCCGGCCGACAGTCGATCAGGGCCTCCATGGCGGCCAGGCTGGCGGTTAGCACCGACTCGGCCGAGTCGTCCAGAGCGAACCTCAGCAGCAGCAGCAGACCGGCGTCCAGCAGCCGGCCCAGCAGCGGGGCTCCAGCACACCGGTCATAGACGCCACACTTGGCTGGCGCGACACACAGACAGACAGACAGTGAGACAGTGAGACAGTGAGACAGTGAGACAGTGAGACAGTGAGACAGTGAGACAGTGAGACAGGGAGACAGGGCGACAGGGCGACAGGGAGACAGGGAGAGACAGGGAGACAGGGAGACAGGGAGACAGGAGACAGGGAGACAGGGAGACAGGGAGACAGGGAGACAGGGAGACAGGAGTCAGGGAGACAGGGAGACAGGGAGACAGGGAGACAGGGAGACAGGGAGACAGGGAGACAGGGAGACAGGGAGACAGGGAGACAGGGAGACAGGGAGACAGGGAGACAGGGAGACAGGGAGACAGGGAGACAGGGAGACAGGGAGACAGGGAGACAGGGAGACAGGGAGACAGGGAGGACAGGGAGACAGGGAGACAGGGAGACAGTGAGACAGGGGAGACAGGGAGACAGGGAGACAGGGAGACAGGAGACAGGGGAGACAGGAGACATTGAGACAGGGAGACAGGGAGACGGGAGACAGGGAGACAGGGGAGACAGGGAGACAGGGAGACAGGGAGACAGGGAGACAGGGAGACAGGGAGACAGGGAGACAGGGAGACAGGGAGACAGGGAGACAGGGAGACAGGGAGACAGGGAGACAGGGAGACAGGGAGACAGGGAGACAGGGAGACAGGGAGACTCGACAGGCATACAGACGAGACTTCACCTTCCGCCCAGCACACAGCCGGATACAGAGAACCGCTTTGAACCGCAGAGAACCGAACAAACAGAACAAACAAAACACACAGAACAAACAGAACAAACAGAACAAACAGACTGTCAGACGATACCGGCTGATCACTCTTATGACAACTGCTGCTCTGTAACAAGTTTGGCTGTCAACGACAATCAATAATTATGTGTAGTCACTTGTGTTAAGCTTCTATTTAGTCTTCAATTGATTCCTTCCTTTGCAGTCCTCCGTGTGAAACTTACTTTACAGATTCAAACAAGCAAAGTGCTTGATTCGCCCAGTTGTCTGACTCAGCTGACGACTAAACAAATAGTGTTTAGCTCACTTGGCTGTATGAGTATGACTCATCTGACGTCTGCTCTACCCTCTACCATTATCAGAAAGAACACAACACCAGCCCGAATCATCAGCGGCCTACAGCAGCCCTCACGCAGCCGCCATGCCCCCCCCCCCCAACCACACAGGAGTCAGCCATCTTGAAGCGGGCCTTCTTCGGATATTTTGAGTGACAGCACCTTGGTCAGCAGGTTGGCGAGCGTTTGCAGTCCGAGCACGCGCTGCTGCTGGACCGCGGAGCGTGCAAGTCTGAACATGTCTGTCGACCGTGTAGCCGGCGCGGCCCGGTTCCTCCCCGTGGTGGTACAGCGCGCTCTCCGCCGGCGGGTCGGCCGCGTACGGCAGCAGGCAACCTGCGCGGACAGCAGAACACGCGTCACGTGACCGAGAAACGAACAGCCGAACGAACAGAACGAACAGAACTAACATAACTAACATAACTAACATAACTAACATAACTAACATAACTAACATAACTAACATAACTAACATAACTAACATAACTAACATACCTAACAGAACTAACAGAACGAACATAACGAACAGAACGAACATAACGAACATAACGAACAGAACGAACAGAACGAACAGAACGAACAGAACGAACAGAACGAACAGAGCGAACAGAACGAACATACCAAACATAACAAACATAACAAACATAACAAACATAACAAACAGAACAAACAGAACAAACAGAACAAACAGAACAAATATAACGAACAGAACGAACATAACGAACATAACGAACAGAACGAACAGAACGAACAGAACGAACAGAACGAGCAGAACGAGCATAACAAACAGAACAAACAGAACAAACAGAACAAACAGAACAAACAGAACAAACAGAACAAACAGAACAAACAGAACAAACAGAACAAACAGAACAAACAGAACAAACAGAACAAACAGAACAAACAGAACAAACAGAACAAACAGAACAAACAGAACAAACAGAACAAACAGAACACACAGAACGAACTGAACGAACTGAACGAACATAACGAACAGAACGAACATAACGAACATAACGAACATTCGAACGAACATAGCGAACATAACGCACATAACGAACAAAACGAACAGAACTAACAGAACGAACATAACGAACATAACGAACATAACGAACATAACGAACATAACAAACATAACGAACAGAACGAACAGAACAAACAGAACAAACATAACGAACACAACGAACATAACAAACAGAACAAACAGAACGAGGAACTAATAGACCAAAACACGGCTGTTTAGTTCGAATATGATTTTGGCTTGCGGACGCCACAACTGCGAGGGTTCTATGGCGTCCATCTGCTGTCTAGTTCGGCCACAACTGCGAGTGTTCTATGGCGGCCATCTGCTGTCTAGTTCGTTGCACAGAAAGGCGCTTTGGCACGTAACGGTAAAAGGCGAGACAATATTTCGGGAAGTTAAATCATGGTGCGTCATAATGCTGGCCCAGTGCTGAGCGGCAAGACGCTACTGTCAGTAAACTGAGGTGGGGGATTCTGAAACAGACTTGAAACTCAAAAGTAACAGGCAGACTCACACTCAACCGGCCGCGCTAACATGATGGCATTTCGTGGGGTATACCGTCATTTAGGGTAACTTTAGCCATCAGGGCAATGGATGATCGTAATTAAGTTAATATTGTGCACGCTCTGTGTCAAAACGAAGAATATCAACCTCATGTCTGTAATTAACAAGCTCTTAGGGTCAGGATTGGGCTGGACAAAAATGATTTTGAAAATTAGAAATAGTATTTTTTACTTTTAAAGTTATCAATACAAGTTCTAACAAATTACGTTAATTTGATGGTGCCCCTGGCAAAAAAAAATCATGGCTTGCCCCATGAAATTAAGTACTTGGGTGCAGCCCATTAAGCGTCCACCGTTAATGAGTACTCAGTTTTACACTATTTATTTGTTCCCCTTGACTGCGGCTAAAGGTGGAGAGGGGTGGCTAAAGTTGGCATCAGGGTAACTTGAGCCAGGAGCGTCGCCACACAATTTTGGAGTGGGGGCCAGCCAGGTGGTTGGTCCCCCGCTCCCATATGACTGTCAAATCCTGCCGATCTGGTGGTGGTGGTGGTGGTGGTGGTGGTGGTGGTGGTGGTGGTGGTGGTGGTGGTGGTGGTGGTGGTGGTGGTGGTGGTGGTGGTGGTGGTGGTGGTGGTGGTGGTGGTGGTGGTGGTGGTGGTGGTGGTGGTGGTGGTGGTGGTGGTGGGGGGGGGGGGGGGGGGGGGGCGGAGCGATCTTGAGGAGCGCCGAGGGCCTTCAGGCCCCCCGGGGGGCATATTTGGAAATGTCGAATACAAAATCCAGACCTATCATACTTAGGGAGCCATAAGTCAGTCAAAAATATGGATATTGCTGTGAAATTCGGTTTGGGCATCGTCCATACCTGGTTCTCCAATATATATTCCGGTTTTGAATGTTTGAAAATTTTGATTTTGTGATGATAACAATTATAAAAAAAAGTTCCACAAAATCAAAATTTTCGAACATATTTAAAAACCGGAATATATATTGGAGAACCAAGTATGGACAATGCTCAAACCGAATTTCAAAGCAATATCTATACTTTCTATATTTTTACTGACCCTAAGTATGATAGGTCTGGATTTTGTATTCGACATTTCCACATATGCCCCCGGGGGAGGCCTCGCCATACCTACACCGGTTGATTGTAGGTATCGGGTTTGGGATTTGATGCCTAGAATGCTGCCCCTCAGGTCGAAAATACGTTTTATAATCATAATTGTTTGATTTTGTATATTTATTTTGTTTTGTCAAAGCCACTGCGTATGCGTAATAAAACACCACATTGTCGCATCGTACCAGCTAAAAATGTACAGCTTTAGCACGAAACTCAGAAAATGGAAAATGGCCGGATCGCGGCCGGCATGCGCTTATCGATAACGCTGCCGATACTAATTTGAGTCGTATCAATATCATGCCGATGCCTACGAGAACTTCCCGATACCGATACCGACAATAAGTTTATCCAAGAAATCGCATCTCAAATTCAGCCATTTTGTCATTGTCAGAGCACACTAATGCACTAGATTTTCATGTTTTGAGCATGCACGCCTTTATTTAAAGGTTTTAACTGGTTAAAGTCGATGGGAACAGAAATATCATTGATGATTGCCTGAAAATCGTCTAGAAACCCGATCTGTAACGCGGAGTGGCTAAAGTTAGCCGATTCCGGCCAACTTTAGCCCAGGGTCCTAGGATTGCTTTGGAGCTTGGGTGCGGAATGGAAAAGTATGGCTAAAAATAAGCATAAAGAGTGGAAAATTAAACCAAAAGCCATTGTATTCGGCTTTATCAATGTTCAATTACCCGCTCACCAGAATTAGTTATTACCTATGCCAATTTTGACCTGTCTTTCCCTGTCTTGTCCTATCATTACATCCATAAATCAGTATAGGGTTCAAATTATCCAATACATGTTAGAATAAGGAGTGGAAAATTAAGAGGAAAACTTGGGAAAAAGAGTGGAAAAATAGTATCCATAGGGTGTCGTTTTCCACCAAAATTCCCCAATGCTTTAGCCACCTCGGAAATTCTAAAAAAAAAGAACAACTTTGAATGCACAGAATCTCAACACTGCAACCACCATGCAATAGCCCCGGGCTGTCCACCAATTTTGCTTCAGACATATTTTTATTTGTGCCCTTAATATAAACAGGATACACCAAAATGTCCCAAAAGTATGCTAAAGTTACCCTGAATGACGGTAAATGCGCTCCGTTTCAGCTGAGTGTCCAGAGTGCTGTTCAAATCGTTGCGGCCCCCGCGGCCAAAATGGCGGAGCTAAATCATCCGCCAATCACAGAGAACTGGGTCCGGAAGACAGGTGTGACGTCATACTTTCTGCGGCTCTCGCGGTTTCTCGGGAGCAAACGCAAAACAACTTCGACATAAATGGCGCGCGTCCGACAACAGTTGCGCAATGTTTTGTTGATATCGCAGCTCACTGGTGGTTGTTTGACCAAGAATGACAACTCGCAGTGACTCGTAGATGTTCATGTAGTTGAGTGGCTTTGGAAAACATTCAGGGTTTCCATGACATTTACTATTCGTTGCGACCGTTACACGCGCCAGCTATCGGACGCCATCAGCGGCCGCAACAGTATTCAAGTTGTTCAAATTAGGCCCCGCCTTGTTGGCCGCGGGAGCCGCGGCGGCCGCAGACCCCTTGCACAGGACTCAGGACTGATGCAATGCTTGATGGCGGTTTGTCCCAGGTGGCCGAGACCACGAGGCGACGACGCATTCATCACATTGTCAGGCCGCCCACCTGTGTCCGAGGTTGAGGAACCCATCAAATCCAAGGCCTCACATGCGCCACATGTCATCTGCACGGATTTACTGCCGCGTTCAGTATGACCGTGCATGTAATTAATTCCGACTATGTCAGAAACACGGCCACT
This sequence comes from Chirona hameri, assembly GCA_036785665.1. NCBI lineage: Eukaryota > Metazoa > Arthropoda > Thecostraca > Balanomorpha > Balanidae > Chirona > Chirona hameri. The sequence continues at coordinate 30,498 of JAXIVJ010011511.1, forward strand.
TGTAGCTGACGCGAAGAGAAACCCCAACCCCAGATTACACAAGACAAGGCCTGTATAACTGTGTTGCAGGTGCTATAGGTGTAAGAGCAATCGGTGTACACGACAAGTACGAAAGACGACAATGCAGGCTCTATTATCTAAAAAGCGAGGGACACAGTTGATAGTCTGCAGTAGCGCGATGTCGACGCCCGTCACTCACCTTCGAAATCAAAGCGCGCAGTGAAGCCGGTCTGCCCGTGCTCCACCTTGGGCGCCGGCAGCTCGGTCATCCAAAGCAGCTTCTCCGGCTCGATGCGGTCCATATGCGGCCAGCTGCGCGCCTCGTTCAGGTCAATCGGAAGCTGGTCCTTCACCTTCTCCAGCTCTGCCATCGCCGTGTCGCCGGTCGGCGTCGTGTCCATCGGCGTCTCGGACTCCCCCGCCGGCCGCCGAGTGGACTCGCCCGGATGCTGGTCTACCGCAGCGTCTAAGCCTGTCGGAACGGGTCGGCTTTCGGCGGCGGGGGGAGGCCGCTTGACTGGCTCGGGGGCGGCGGCAGCGCGGCGTTTGCGAATGAACTCGAGCAGTTTGGGGTCGATACTCGAGGCGAGCTGCTGCTGTGAGGCGAGACGCTCCTCTTCGGTCATGGCAGCCAGCGCGGCCGCGTTCTGTCGGTGGATGGCGGCAGCCTCCTCCTCCGAGCCCAGACCGGAGCCGTCCACCACCCCACTAGCGCCAACTGCAGCTGCAATGGCGCCACCTGCAGCGTACAAAGAGCAGGGTCAGGTCAGGTCAGGTCAGGTCAGGTCAGGTCAGGTCAAGTCAGATCATAACCATCCACCACCACACTAGCGCCACCTGCAGCATACAGAGTCTGATCAGTTCAGGTCAAGTCAGGTCAGAACCATCCACCACCACACTAGCGCCACCTGCAGCGTACAGAGTCTGGTCAGTTCAGGTCAGGTCAGGTCAGGTCAGGTCAGGTCAGGTCAGGTCAGAACCATCCACCACCACTAGTGCCACCTGCAGCGTACAAAGAGCAGGGTCAGGTCAGGCCAGGTCAGAACCATCCACCACCACACTAGCGCCACCTGCAGCGTACAAAGAGCAGGGTCAGGTCAGGTCAGGTCAGGTCAGAACCATCCACCACCACACTAGCGCCACCTGGAGCATACAGAGAGTCGGTTCGGGCCAAGTCAGGTCAGGTCAGGTCAGGTCAGGTCAGGTCAGGTCAGGTCAGGTCAGAACCATCCACCACCACACTAGCGTCACCTGGAGCATACAGAGAGTCGGTTCGGGCCAAGTCAGGTCAGGTTAAGAGGTTACTTGCCACCACCATGCGCCATCTGCAGAGCAGAGCGGGTCGGCTTGGGTCAGGTTAGGTCGGGTCTCGGGCCGATCAAATGGGTTCAAACTCAGGCTTGTTGGATGGTGCAGATTTACCCAGACCTCACTGACGAGACGAGGGCAAACACAGCTTCCCTGCTATTCACCAATCTGTCATACAAGTCTGACAACAGCGATGAAGTACCACTGACATGCGACAGGGTACAGGGTACAGGGTACAGGGTACAGGGTACAGGGTACAGGGTACAGGGTACAGGGTACAGGGTACAGGGTACAGGGTACAGGGTACAGGGTACAGGGTACAGGGTACAGGGTACAGGGTACAGGGTACAGGGTACAGGGTACAGGGTACAGGGTACAGGGTACAGGGTACAGGGTACAGGGTACAGGGTACTGGGTACGGACTACAGAGGTATGCGAGAGGTACGTGAGGTATGCTACATTAAAGCAAGCAACATGTACGGCACACCAGGGTTGTGTTCGACTTGTATTTTTTAAACCGACTCGACTCTGACTCAACTCTGACTCAAGCGTGGGACATTTTTTAGTCGACTCAACTTTGACTCATTTGCTTTTACCTCCGACTCAACTCCGACTCATGGAGGTGGTGAAAGTTTCTTGAGTCGACAAATTTTTGACTCATGTTCAACTGACTTCACGACTTTGATTCGAATGTATTTTTGACTCGCAAAAACTATTTGGAATATTATATGTAAAACATTACATCCGAAGGGACGTAATGTTGTTAAAGGAAGGGACGTAATGTAATGTTTTATGAGCTTGCCGACGCAGTCGGCCCAGTGGACGAGATGACGGCCGGCGATCAGCCAATGACGAGCACTGAGGCCGCCATAGGCGCTGGACGGCGCAGAGCTGCGCCGGCTGGGCCGGGACCACGTAGCCGCCGTGGCGGAAGCGTGCCTGCGGCGGGCGGCACCACTCTTCCCCGGCCGGAAACGGTGGAGTACATGCGTCAGCACAGGCTCCTAGAATTGCTATAGAGCTGGGGTGCGGAGTGGAAAATTATGACTAAAAATAAGTATAAAGAGTGGAAAATTCAACCAAAAAACATATGTACCAGGCATTATCACCCAACTACCTGCTCACCAAAATGAGTTATTACCTACGTCAATTATTACCTGTCTTTCCATCCACAGGCTGTCCCTATCATTACATCCATAACTCAGTATCAGGTTTCCAATTATCCAATACATTTTAAAATAAGGAGTGGAAAATTCACAGTAAAACTCAGGAAAAAGAGTGGAAAAATAGTATCCATAGGGTGTCATTTTCCACCCACATTTCCCAATGCTAGGACACTGCGTCAGCAGGGGCCGGGCGGTGAGCCGATGGAGGAGATCAGCCAGGAGGAAGACGCCGCTGATGAGGAGGACGAGGATGAAGGGTACGCCAAGGTGGGCGACGCTGAGGAATCCGAGGCGAGTCAGAGCGCGCCCACCACCCAGCTGGCCGTCGCCGCTGCCGCCGTCGGACCGGCCTCCCGGCCTCACCTGCAGCCGTTTGGAGCGACCACCGCCGCTGCCCGCCGCCGGACAGTTCGACGACGGAGACAGCAGCGTGCCGAGCACGCCGACAGTGTACTACACTGTCGGCGTGCTCGGCACGGTGCTGTCTCCGTCGTCGAACTGTCCGGTGGCGGGGACCCCGGCAGCGGCGGCACCATCAGCGTACTACACTGTAGTACGCTGATGGTGCCGCCGCTGCCGGGGTCCCCGCCCGCCACCGGACAGTTCGACGACGGAGACAGCACCGTGCCGAGCACGCCGACAGTGTAGTACGCTGATGGTGCCGCCGCTGCCGGGGTCCCCGCCACCGGACAGTTCGACGACGGAGACAGTACCGTGCCGAGCACGCCGACAGTGTAGTACGCTGATGGTGCCGCCGCTGCCGGGGTCCCCGCCGCCGGACAGTTCGACGACGGAGACAGCACCGTGCCGAGCACGCCGACACTGATGGTGCCGCGCAGGGGAGACGCGTTCGCCGAGTCGGTCCCTCGCCGCAGCCGGTTGGAGCGACCACCGCCGCTGCCCGCCGCCGGACAGTTCGACGACGGACACAGCAGCGTGCCGCGCACGCCGACACTGATGGTGCCGCGCAGGGGAGACGCGTTCGCCGAGTCGGTCCCTCGCCTCAGCCGGTTGGTGGCGGTGCTGGCGCTGGTCCGTCCGCCTCCAGCAGCCGGTTGGTGGCGGTGCTGGCGTGGGTCCGGCCGCCTCCAGCTCGGGGACCAGCAGGCGCCGCCGGACTGGACGACACCCGCATGGATATCACCCAACTCAACAGCCGGGTTACCGACCAGGACCCCCTGCAGACCACAATGACCAGCTTCAGCCGCCGCCGCCACAGCCGGCGGCAGGTGATCGCCGCTCGGTGCCCCGTCTTCAGCGGCCTCAGCCGATCGTCTGGGACCGACAAGCATCCCAGGAGCAGCCATCACAGCCTGTCGGCCACACGGTGCCACCACGCAGCGCGCCAGTCGCAGCCGCGGCCCCGGCCCGCGCTGACGGGCGCAGAGGGGACGCTGATGGGACTGTGGGATGTTGAGGGAGGCTAACGCGTCCAGAGGAGACGCTGGTGCACGCAGAGGGGATGCTGATGGGACTGTGGGATGTTGAGGGAGGCTAACGCGGCCAGAGGAGACGCTGGTGCACGCAGAGCGGATGCTGAGAGGAGGTTGAAAGATGCGTGGTGAAATATATTTGTCATCCGTGGATGAATGCGAGCTGATTCCGATGAGACGTGATTTTTTCGTATAGATACAAAAATCATATGTAAATACTTGTATTTTGATTTACACTGAATCCAGCACATGAATATTGATATAATAAATATCTACTGCATCCAGCTGCATTGTAAGATATATTCAAATATGTATGTTCCTAATAGCAATAATACCACTATCGTTAATTGCTATGCATTTTTATGGTCCTATATGATAGGATGCAAATATGAAATAAGTGAGGAAAATGTATTTGAAGTTGGTCCTTAACGGGCTATTAGTGGCAGGCTCCTGGCTACCCCTATTAGTGGCAGGGGAGGGGGATTCGGACCCTCCCCGGAGATATCTAAATCTACTGGTCCGATTTTCAAAATACAAACACGGTTTGACTCCCTGATCTACATTTCTGAAAAAATCAAAATTTTGAAAATTGTGGCGACAGAGGGGGTAAAATGCACCAATTTTATCATTTTTTTAAAATCTTCATTACTCCTAGTTCTAAAGACCGATTTCGACAAAAATTATATGGATCGACATCAAATTGATACACAATGTATATATCCTGGTCACATTTGATAATTCAAAATTCATATGCATTTCCAGGACCAAAAAGTATGTGGTGCAATATAATTACATTTTACCAGCTTTCTGCTGCATAGGACTATGCAAATAAGATGGCACCCGCTCTAACATCGAGACATAAAATCATGTAAAAACACACATACAAATATGTTATCAGAGGCGGCTCCAGGAAAGTGAAAAGGGGAGCAAGATGAAAATTGTGTAACCTCCCCTTTTTGGTCGCTGGAACTGCCTCTGACAGACAAAATTTGCTGCATTTCAGCATGAATTATCACCTTACATCCGTTTCAATATGTTCAAGGATTGTTATTTCTCGCAAAGTCGGTACAGACGGGTTTGTTCCATGAAGATCACGATGTACACGCTAAAACACAGTTTCTGATCAGAACCTTCCTAAATACTAAGTCATGGAAGCGCCTCTGTTCAAGCTATCGTCTTTAAATTTTCAGACAATCTGCCCAGACTAGTTTTAGGAAAAGTCAGACAATTTCAGAAGTCTACCTCCAGCCACTTCGGAGATGTTTGAGAAACACGAGGGATGGGCAGAATCTGCCCCCCCCCCCCTTAATAGGGTTAACCCGCGTTCCGCTGGGTATTCAGCCGAACACGCCCCGCCCCGCTGAGGGGGGGGGGGGGGGGATTCTGCCCCTGGTTATCTTCCGAACCAATAACCGCAGCAAGACGCGCAAGGCGGCAATCGAAACCTCTCAATAAGACGCATCATAATTATCATATCATCATCATCATATCACACACATCACATCATCACAACAATCATAATCAAGGCATACGCGACATTTTCCAAATAAGGTCAAATGTCAGGTCACGGTCAGGCCAAAGGTCAAAATTGAGGTATTTGAGTTTATGGGCCATACCTTCCATCCAAAGCCTTAGAATGCGACTATTATCGCATACAGTGCTTTCAAAAGTATAATGCATCTCCTGCATACGAGAAAGTGAAATTGTAAGCAAAGGTCAAGGTCAAAGTCGGGTCACAAAAGGTCACTATTGGCAAGAGGTCTACGAAAGCCATGTGACACATGTTTTCAGGGCTATTTTACACGTAAAATTCGATAGTAGCAGCAATTTTCACAGCCTGACCCATATAATAGCCCTCAGGTCAAGGTCAGATCACAAAAGGTCAAAATTCGAAATGGATGAAACTAAATAAAAAGACATGTTTCTAAACCAGCTTTGTCTCCGAAATACAGCGGGGGCAATTAGTTGTCTGTAACTGGTCACTAAAAGTAAAAAACAGCAACTTAAAAAAATGGCGTCACGAGTTAATTTACTTAGGGAGCCATAAGTCAGTCAAAAATAAAGATATTGCTTTTAAATTTGGTTTGGTCATCGTCCATACTTGTTTATCCAATATAAATTCAGTTTTTTTAATATCTTTAAAACACAGATTTTGTGGGATTTTTTCCCGAAAAAACGGGTTTTTATTTTGGGGTATTTAAAAAAAATATATAAATCCGAAATAGCTACTTTGAAGAGAATGTCGTTTTCTTTCTTTGGACGTTTTGTATTTTCAATGTCAAAACTCTATTTTCTACGATTTTACAAAACAAAAGAAATCGTTTTTTTTTTGCTTATCAAAAATTGCATGACATGACGTCATTAAAGCGTCATATCTCTCAAAGTACTGCATACATTGCCTTGAAACTTTGTGAGCAAACGTGGAATTGATGCAGCATAAGGTACTGAAAGTTTCACGTCGATATCCATCCTAGTGTTAGTTACTGAAAAAATCCGGGAGGGGGGGGGCAGATTCTGCACCCCCTTTCCTCAGGACCTTATTGCTGACAGCCACCTCTCCCCAGATATGTCCCGATATGTCTGCCTGCGATTCTAACAAGCTGAGGAGGGCCAGGCAGGAGGCCATGGCCTCGGCCAGGGACCTTTACCAGGAAAATCACCAGGGACCAAAATAGTTGGACTGGGTTACGATGGGAGGAAGGACAAGACCAGGGCGATGGCGCCCGACAGCCCTGATAAACTGCACACAGGGGCTCCACCACAGGGAGGACGGGGGGACGTGTCCCCCCAACATTTTCGGATTTTAACATTACGCCTATGGGCGTTGCATGGAAATAATGGACTTCAGCATGCCTCCGCCCGCCCCCCCCCCCCCCCCACCACCACCACCCCCATCTTTCGGAAGGTGGCGGTGCCCTTGACTGCACCCGCGGTTGATCAGTGAGGAGCATGTGTCCGTGACATAGGAGCCATCTGGAAGGTACCTTTGGCACATTGTACCAGAGGACCCGGTGCCACCTGAGAAGCCTGCGTTCAAGGTGGCCCAGGCTCTCTATGATCTGCTGGTGACATACACCTCCACCGACTCACTGGTCGTTCTGCAGGGTGACTCCACCAGGGCCAACACTGGGTGGAAGGGGGACCTCACGCCAATTTTGAGAAGATGGGACGCAAGCTCTTCTGGAGTATATGCGTGTTGCACACGAATGAGTTGGCCCTGCGACACCTTATCACCAGCATCGATGGGCCCACCTCATCCGACACTGGCGTCACGGGTCCAGTGTGCAGCCTGCTGTCCAGCGTGAGTGAGATGCAGTACAACGAAGAGTTCAGGGGAGTGCCAGGTGGCGAAGATCTCACGGAGATACCGGAGTACATCCTGGTCACCATGTCCACTGACCAGCAGGTCTCCTACCAGCTGGTCCAGGCTGTGAAGCGGGGCGTTCTTCCGTCCGAACTGCAGGAGATCAAGTGTGGCAAGGTCCCCACTCCAGTTAGCTCACCACGGCCCAGTCACTCGAAAGCATGGGCTGACTGACAAAGAACTGAACACCCTGGAACTCCTAGTCGAGTACTGCCTGCAGGTATACTTCAAACTCTACTACGTCATGACCCAGATTTTAAAGCTGAGGGCTGGCGAGGAGTATGGGGACACCAGTATCAGACCGCGCATCACACCCAAGCTGAACTTGTCTGCCACCAGCTTGCCGACACTGATCAGCTGGCAGTCCGGCCGGGTGCATGAGCCGTCATTCATCTGCTCACTGTCCGGAGATCAGATCCAGGACACGGGTGGAGTTTCCTATTCAAATGGTGGGGCGACTGCCACACCAACTTTTGTCAGATTCGAAGGTTTCCTGGCGTTAAAATGACCATTTTTCACCTGAACCATTGCAAATAACCAGCCTATATGACATTTTGCCCCACCAACTTTTTCTGAAAAGCTCCACCCATGATCCAGGAGATCCTGGCCAAGCCGTACGAGGCTCCGGAGTTCTATATCCACACTCAAAGCACGAACAGAGTCGTGAAGCAGGCAACGGAGGCTGCGGCAGTGGTGGTGGGAAACAGGCCATCAGGACTCGAGCCCACCACCGGGAGATCATGCCCTCGTTCAGGTCTAAGGACATGATGGACACGTGCTAGGCCAACGTAGAGACCACACACTGTGACGTAGTGCCTGGTGAACCAACTGTGCAGAAAGAGCTTACCGCGCTAGTCATTTGGAACTCATATTGGTACATGATGCAAGAGACAGGACCAACCGGACACTGTGTACTCATTTCAGGCTTTATTTGATAAGGGTACAATATAGAAGTGCGATTTTGCATAGTAAGAACCGCTCAAATACAGAGGTTGAAGTAGACAAAGTAGTCTTAAAATTCAATTTTACATAGGAAATGGGCATGCCAAAGTCGATAAAAATAATTTGTGTTACACGGCGTACCCTAATAACTATGAACTCAGAACTGTTAGTGGTTACATTGATATAAAATAGATTTGTAGGGTCGCTAAGATGCGGCTCAATGTCGATACCGCGATGCCGCGTTTTTATGCCACGGGTCCGATCAGGATAGGATTGATTGTAGCCAATGACGTCAAAGTAAGAGATGAATATGACTAGATGAGCTGCGTTCACTTCTCCGTATGATTGATACTTGACAGGTCATTGTTGTGGAACAAAAGAATCGCGCGCGAACCCTAAACTCAAGGTTTTACTTTATTTGAGAGAAAAAAAAACTATATGTTTTAAGTGCAACTATAGGGATTAACAAAAAGATATCGGAGTTAGCAAACAAAGTGAAAAGACCAGGGCGATGGCTGTCCTATGTAAAATTGAATTTTAAGACTACAGGGTGTCCCGAAATTGATGTGAATTCTTAAGTACTACAGGAGTCACGAAAATTGTTGTCACATTGGCCGGGTTTGTATTCATCTCAACTCGCGTTACTACAGGCTAGGTACCCCTGCTCACCAGGGGCTCGGCCACAAGCGATGCAGGTATGCTGGTACGTGACCACTGGCGACTGACATCAAAGCTCCAGCTGCGGAAGACGTCAATACAGAGGGTAGCATGCGAGCAGAGCATAAGCACATGGAAGAGTAGTCTGTGCACAGCTATACGCGCTGTCGCTATGGTCACGGCGAGCTATGTCAGGTGCTGGACGCCAAGGAGCTAGAACGATAGAGCCCAGGACACAACTATAATAACACTCGCCGATACGGAAGGTGAGCAGGACGTAGAGATGTGATCATCAAGGGTGGAGGAAGAAACTGTACCGACTGTGACTGACTGAGTGTTCAGAATCGAGGTGCGCGAGTTCTGTGCTAGTTAGCGGCACTACAGTTCACAGAGGAAGGATGGCGCGGAAACTGAGTGGGAGCTTTGCCTAGCCTCACAATCAGCCTTACACCGCTATCTCACGTCAGGATGGCACTTCAATGAAGTACCGCTGAAATTCTCATCAGCCCATTCGACCTCTCAGATTCCTACTCGTCTACCTTACAGCCGCAATTCCAATAACATGGTCTCACCCACAGACTGGACGTGTCTTCACGTAGTAGATCCTCCTATTCATTAATTCACTATCCTACACCTCACATACACGATGAGTATTGGGCTAGTCAACGTCAGACCTATCCGTCCCGTCTCAGTAAAACACCCGCCATTTCCATGTACTGGTATTTATGAGCATCTTGACTATTCAGACTCACATATTCCGCCGCCAAACTTGACTCATCTACTACTACGAGGTAGGAAGTTGGCGATGAAATAGGGAACTCTTACTCGTCTCGATCTACTAAGTGATTCTACTTCACCAAACACGATAAAATCCTGACATAGTCTAGTGCCAATTTCTCTCTCAGCTGTAACGGTTCACCCACACCTCCCTCCTAGTCCCTGTCAGTGATCCATCCAAATATGTCCTATCTTGCGAAGGGAGTTTTAGCCGGTTGAACAGCCCATACCTTCGCAGCCTCCATTTGAAAAATCTCTGCAGTCGCATCACGTGTGCAGTGGACAAGGTTGACTAAGATGGCACCAGCGACTAGTCTAGAAGTCACCCTCATCCGTCACGATCGTCGTCTCAGTCCTGCGCAGCAATTCATCAGAGACGTGGAAAACCCTGTTTGTGGGATGAGACGAGAGAGCCTAGTGAGAAGACCGTTGTAGGTGACAACATCAACAGCAAATAAACCCATGACCACCACAATCTTTTGTTTTCTTGTATAGCTGCTACGAATTGAAGGGACCTCAATTTCGGTGACACCCTGTAACTTATGACTACATCAAACTTCTTTATTTGTGAGCGGTTCTTACTATGCAAAAATCGCACTTCTATATTGTACCCTTATCAAAATAAAGCTCTGAAATGAGAACAGTGTCCGTTGGTCCTGTTACTTGCATCATAGTCCAATAGAGTATTCCAAAGATACGCTGCGTAGAGCTCTTACTGCTCAGTTAGTGTCACACCAGGCCACTACGTCACAAGTGAAGTTGGTCTGGGGGACAATTTTAGTAAGGTCATATTTTTTTGGGTTAATAAAAACAAGACTTTTTTCATCATGTTATTTTTGTTTGTTAAATATAAACAGCGAAATGAACTCAAAAATGATTAAAAAACTAAAACATATTACTCATTCTCTCCTTGTAGATAGTGACGTCACGACACTAGTGACATTCGTATCCGGAAATGACGCTGACGCGACATCTTCTGCGCGGGACAAAACTAATTATGTATATGGAAAATGCGTCGTAGAGTTAAAGGTGATATGCCACCTCCGAGGCATTTCTAAAAAGCAACTTAAATGAATGTGTGGGTATCAACAACCATGTATGCTCAAGCTCAAACTTGCTACCTGCAGCACCTAAAGGATAACATATCGGCAATTTTAAAAAAAAAATCTGACTCCCCAAAACGTTGGTCCCAGCTGCGCTCAGTATTAATTCATGATGTGCCGCTCTCATCCAGTTTGGCTGTGGAATTGGTGCTCGCGAAGCGTACGAATTCGCCGCGACTTGACCTTGAGAAGTCTGTGCTGTTATAAGGTATAGGTCACAAAATCTCATACGGTACCAAAGTCGAGGGCATAGCAATTCTTGCTGTTGCTAACAGCAATTCTTGCTGTTTAATTTTAAAGTTCACTGACGGAATGGTGATGTTGAGTATTGCAACATTCAAAAGAAAATAATAGCCGCAAAGAAATGATTCGAAATAGTGAATGAGACGACTCCAATTTTAGAATGTGTGCCAAGCATGGGTGGTGCAATTTTTTTAAAATCTAAGTGGGAGATTTCGGGACTCACATATTGCAGAAGAAATCGGACACGCTAATCGACCAATATACACCAAAAACTCCATATGCCCGCGAGGTGGCAATGTCCCTTTAACCCGCGCGGCGCGCTGGGTCTCTCGACTAAAGAGCGGCGCTGGGGGGGAGGGGGGGGGTACATTTTACCCCCTCGTTCTTCCCGAACCAATGAGCGTAGCGAGACGCGCAAGGCGGCGATCGAAGCTCTCAATGAGAGCAATCTAACACATTCCCCAAATTCTTAAAATAAGGTCACATGTCAGGTCACAGTCAGTCAACAGGTCAAATTGGGATATATGAGTTTTTGGGCCATACTTTCCAACCAAAGCCTTAGATGCGACTATTATCGCACACAGTGCTCTCAAAAGTATACTGCATCTCCCGCATTAAGTAACAGCGAAATTGTAAGCAAAGGTCAAGGTCAAGATCAGGTCACTGTTGGTCACTGTGGTCACTGTTGTCACATGTCTACGAAAGTCATACGACACATGTTTAAAAGGGAAATAATGACCTTTTGATTTGGTTAGCAACAATTTCTAGGCTACCGTTATGTTTTTAAAATTATTTTATTTAAATTTAAGAATTAAATAAAATTATTCTCAAATCAAAGTTGTAAGTTTGGAAAAAATACAAAACAAGTACCTTGTGTACTTCATGAAGGTCATTGACAAATTCGTCCTTCCCTACCATTGTTAACATCGAGTGCGGCATTTGTGGAGGCTCTGTAACATTTCCGATCAAACTGAGCGCTGCTCGGACACCCGCTAGTAGCGCTTTCGTTCTCCATGGCAACCAGGCGTCAGCCAATCAAAAGCCAGAAAGGGAAGACGTTCTGGCTTTTCATTGGCTCACGCCTGGTTGCCATGGAGAACGAAAGCGCTACTAGCGTGCGTTCGAGCAGCGCTCTGATCCGTGAAGCAATCTGTGAAGCATCCGTGATGCATGACTGACTATTAGTATAAGTCATGAATAACAACAACATGCAAACTATACCAACTCGAATAAAATAAGAGCGGAATGAATTGAACCCCAGGCAAGCTAGTATTCGCAAAGCACTCGGCACTGCGCCACAATAGCAAAAGGTGAGGGAAATGCATATTGGATACAATATTATTACGTCACAAGTTTCTGAAGTGTCAACTACTATGAAATACAGTGATAAAATACCTTTAATAATGATTAACAAGAAAATTCAAACTTAAAAACAATAATTTGAATAAGTCTTTAATTAGCTTTCAACTCGAAATCAGATATATTTTGCAATGCTACACAAGAATGGCACCAGTGACGTCATTAACAAAGCCTGCTACGGGACTTGGGTATACTAATCAGGAACAACTCGCCAAGTGCGCCGAGATGGTTAAGTGCGCCGAGAAGCATGACAATGACTTTGTAAACAAATCGCCGACGCTAAATAGGTCGCCGTCGATGTGCATCGATGAGCTTCTGATTTAATTGCCAGTTTTGTGTTATTGTTCGTTAGTTTTTTTGGGAAAAATTATTATTTTTCATGTTAAAATAAAGCATAGTGTTATATACAGCCACAGACAAACTATACACAACTCCTAATGTTGAAAACAAATGAATCGATTTTCAAAAATTGAGGGTCGCAACCACTAACTATGCCGCGTTGATGTGCATCGATGAGCTTCCGATTTTATTGCC
>JAXIVJ010011512.1:0-43377 GCA_036785665.1 Chirona hameri
CGTCAGATTTGCGTCATACGCAGATTCCGCCGCAAACTAGCCGTAACCAGGGTACGTTGAGCCGTTACCAGTGTCATACCTACCTGAACGTTGCTCGGAAACACATCATTCGATGGCTGGTTGGTTGCAAGACTTGCTGTTACTGTGCAAAAACGTACGTTTTTTTCTGATTTTGTATTGATTTCACCACCTTCATTTTTTCGTACTAATATGTGACTCGTGCGCCATTATTGTGTGCTTTCATATCCACGCTACCATTTGCATGACGTCATACATTGTAATGAAATTTTTGTGTGTAAGCCATGAAGGAGAAGAGAGAAACTTGCTTACTTTTCCAAGGATATCCATCTATCGTCCAAACAAATGTCATATTCGTGTTTTTCAGCTCAAATTCGGCTATAAGGGGTATATCCAAATCTCAGGAAAATTGTTAAGGTGAACCTTAAAGACCCTTAAAAACAATTATGTTTGCGCATTCGTGAGACTAGTTTGACATTAGTGATGCACAGCCCATAGGCATAAACCATCAGCAAAATGCAGGGCTTCATGTCAATGTGAATTTTACGTGGTAAACACTTGATCATACATCTTTTGATTGAATTTCAAATCTGTCGAGTTTTGTGTAAGTAGGTATTAAAGTTAGGTTAACCAATTGGACCAAATTTGACATGGGCCCGTCAAATTTGGTCCCCATCGTAAACCAAATGGACCAAATCTGACCCGCAATACCTCTTTCAAAGACCTGTAATTCCTTGCGTATGCATGCTACCTGACTTTCGTCTCTGGACATGCTATAAATAAAAGATGTATCTTAGTCAAACCTAGGTTTAAAGTAGTCAAACCTAGGTATAAAGTTGAAAAGAATGTTGTCAAAGTTGAGAAAAAACAGACTTTTGGGGTAGATTTGGTCCATTTGGTTTACAAGTTTTCGTAAACCTAATGGACCAAATCTACCCTAAGTGATGTAATCGTTATTTATAGCGGAACTATATAAATTATCTTGAATATAATATCACATGTATGTTACTTCGGGATAGAAGTTCTTGTTGTCCAAAACTAACCTAGGTTTGATCTATATATTTTTTTCTTCGTTATTTGTTGATAAAACATGAAAAAACAGCAGCATTACCTACCTAACCGAGTGTACGACTTACCATATTAAATTAACCTAGATTAGACTTGAATAAAGGACACAAAACGTGTTTAAGTTTGGGTTACTATAACGTCATACAAAAAGTTATAAAAAATTGTAAACTGCCTATTTGCAATTCTAAGCACGAGTACACATCGCTCTCAAAAATTAATCTAGGTTTGACAAATAGTAACGACCCTAGAGGTGTCCTAAATATTAAGGCATTCAAAAAATTCAATAAGGATAATATAAGTTAGTTTCAAAAATATGTGTTTCTTTTCCCAAAAGTCCGAAATCTCATTCATCTAAAACTGGTAACCGTTTGGTTCTATAAATTTTAGTTTTTGAGTGAAAATCGTAAAATCCAAAAAATCGAAAATTTTGAATTTGAACTTTAAGTTAAGCAATTAAAACTTTAAGTTAATCATTTAGAGTAGGTTAATCAATTGCCTATTCAAAACTGAAATCGGTTTGGTTCTATTCGTGTTGGTGTTTAAGTTATAGGCATTCCCGCCTACCATTGCATTATTTGCAGGACTTAGAAAACAAATTGAAGAAGAATAATTTTTTTCCCTTATTTATTATATCAAAATTGCCTTCGTTAACACTTAAACATATAGAAAACGAAGCCATTTAAAAATAACAAAAATAAAAAAAGTCGAAAAAGAAGTAACACTTTTTAGCGAAAAACGATTTCTTTCCAAAAAAGAGGATTAATTTTATACATTTCCATATTACTTAAGTACAAACCAATTTGAAAAAGGTAACAATTTCTAAAAATACTTAATACTTCTGACGTCATTGTTAAAAAACTGAAAAAATTGACAAAAAAGTATATCAAGTGATAAAAGGTCGAAAAAACCGATTTAAGGGTCTACTTTTTTGTAAAATGATGTCTTCATTCTTGTTCACCCTAACTGTTCAAAAAGAAATATTTAATTTTTAACACCAGGTGGCAGCACTTAACGTTTTACTAAAAAATTGAAACAAATTTTTGTATCACATTTTTTGAAAAAACAAAAAAGTTGTTCATAGGAAATTGAATGGGCTATCAATTAACTTAAATAGACTTTTCGCTCAGACAAAAATTTCACCTAAAAAAATTGAAATACAAAAAAATCTTACATTTTTTGCTTAAAGTTAAGTAATTTGTTTAAAACATTTATTTATTCCTTTGCAAGTCCTGGATCTTGTTCATCTAAAACTGGTACTTGTTTGGCTCTATACATTTTATTTTTTAAGTGACAAGCATTCAAACTTAATTTGTTATTGTACTAAAAGTTAAGCAATTAAAAAATTAAGTACATCATATATCGTAAGTTTAACTATTGGCTATCAAAAACTGAAACCGGTTTGATTTGGTTTTATTCTGTTTTTAAGTTATAGTTATTGCCATCTACCATTAAGTTGTTCTCACTTTAAAAAAAAATAATGCTGAAAGTTAAGTCTTTTTAGAATAATTTGTTTTTTTTTATTTGATAGTCCTTTATCACATTCATCTAATACTTGTAACCGTTTGGCTCTATACATTTTATTTTTTAAGTGAAAAGCATTCAAACTTAATTTTTAATTGTACTTAAATTTAAGCAATTTAAAAATTAAGTACATCATATAACGTAAGCCCAACTATTGGCTATCCAAAACCGAAATCGGTTTGGTTGTATATATTTTGGTTTATAAGTTATAGGCATTTCCGTCTACCATAACATTGTTCCGAGGACTTGGAGCTATTTTTGTGGAAGTAAAAAAAATGTTTTTTCCTTGTTTATTATTACAAAATTACCTTCGGTTACCCCTAAAAATATAGAAAACCAAGCTACTTTTTCAAAATAAAATTTTCAAATTTTAAAAAAAAAGTGTATCTTTTTACGAAAAACAGATTTCTTTCAAAAAGCGAGTATTAAGAAAATACATATTCACATCCGTTATATCATGACAAACAAGATTCTGTTTACCATTTTTTTAAATACTTAATATTTCTCAAGTTATTGTCAAAAAACAGATAAATTGACTTTCGAAAAATCTCGATTTTTTTTCTCTCGAAAAAGAAAGATTAAAGGGTCTCGTTACTTATAAAATGATGCCCCACTCATGCTGGTTCCAAATATAATTTTGTTTTTAAGATTATTCAAATATTGAGCAAAATATGAGTTTACGTATGAGTTTACGTAAATATGAGTTTACGAGTTTACAAAATATGAGCTTACAAAATATACGTTGAAGAAAATCATGAAATTGGCCGAAAAATTTCTCAAAACGCGAAACTCATTAACTCAAAAAGTAAGACCGGAAGAGGCAAATAAAAACATAGATTCTTGTTTCGCTCGCCTAGTTCTACAACATACATCTGTCGGAACTCAAAAAACTTTTCCGTAAAAAAGTTATTGATATATATTTTTGGTGATGGATAACTTAAAAAATAAAACAACATATTTCGAATCCGAAAATAAATTCAGCATGCTCATAGTGTTTTACATTTTAATCATATTTTTAATTTTGAAAAAAAATGCATAACTTTTTTTTGGGTGAAAATTCAAAATATTCATCAATTTGATAATTAAGTACCCCATATCTTCAAGACCTCTATACTGATTTTTGATTTCTTTGTTTGTTAACATTTGGCGTAAGACGGTCTTTCTTATCCTTGAATACATTTGTATTAAAAAAAATGCATATTCAAAAACCTAAAATTTTAAAACATCATTTTTTACAATTTTTCACATTTTTAACTTCAAAAATATGGTTTTGATTAAAATTCAGAATTGCCAAAAGATGTGGTTCGTTACGCCGCATCTTTATTTGATGTTTGATTATACAAAAGTTCCAAAACAAAAAAAGTTACGTTCCAAAAACTTGTGCAAAAAACATGTTTTCTAAGTAGCCCAAAAGCTAAAGTAAAAATTGTGAAGGGTTTCCGCACCTTATATACAAAGCCCCATTCATGCTTAACACAAATATATGCTTTGTTTAAACATTCGATCAATAATAAGCAAATTGCGAGCAGAACAAGGACACTAAAATAAATAAAATAAAAAACATCAAAACGTAAAATGTGTGTAACTTTTTGTAAAACTAGATTTGATTAAAAACGTCAACGGATTCGTGTTCTACTCAACCAGAGCGATCGGAAACTGTTCTCCGAATGTAACAAATGTTGTTAGATTGGGAGTAATCGAAGAATCCATTTTTGGGGTCAGATTTGGTCCATTTGGTTAACTCGAGGTGTGTCAAATTTGGTCCCTTAGGTTAATTTTCAAACGGAAACTTTAATAACTTCTTAAGTTTTTAATTGATTTCAAAACTATTAAGTGCACTGGGCTTACAGTCAAATTCCCTTCCTTTTTTTCGAAAACCAGAAAAGATATAGTTATAAATAAAGAGTTTAGACTTTTGTTGAAGTAGGAAAGTACAGTTGGGGTAGGATCATGGTGTCTTATAGGACACTTACGAATAAGTCAACTATTTCTTAAACCTTACTTCTGATCTTATAACAAAAGTAAGGTCTCTTAATTTGGATTAAACCTAGCTCGCAACTTACCCTGTAGCTTTTTCAGGGATCAAACCTAGTTATTTTCTAGGGTGGACTGCAATATGTCCAAGAAAGTTCCTAACGACTGACATGCCCCGACATTTTGGGTCATAAAAGCTTAAATTGAAATAATTTCGTTATTTTCCCAATTAGGAATACACCAAAAAGTGTTCAGGCAAGGCGTCCCTAATTGGGTAAAATATCGTACAATTAATATTTAAGGAATTACAGCCTTCCAAACAGGGGACCAAATTTGACATAAAACGTGTCAAATTTGGTCCCCAAAAGGGTAGATTTAGTCCATTTGGTTTAGTAGAATAAAACTGTTTGTCCGGAGGAAGTATGAGTTAAAAGCCAAATGAGGAACTTGTGCTGTACTCGATCGACCGGCACCGAGTGGAAGTTGGCCACCCCGCCCAGACCGCGCTACAATATTCTAAAGTCGAATGCACGTTCGCGAAATACGCAGCCATTACTGCGCTTTAGTGGAATTTTGGCTTCCTGGTGCCTACTTGGAAAGAGCGGATGAGTCAGAGTGCTCAGTTGGTCCGGCTGACAATATCGGTTACATGTGGTGGAAAAGTTAATTTGGTGTTCACTGTCGAGCATCAAGCGTCAAGCAAACTTTGCAGTACTGCCCGGTGGTAATCACTCGGGGCTGGACAAATCAGTGAACAGAGATACCTAATATACACTAAGTGTACAAACTACAAAGTGTACCTACATGTACATTGTACACTAAGTAATGTACACAAGTGCGAAGTGTACTACACTTAGCAGTAAAATGGTTCGATGCTTGTCATTCTCATAGGTGGGCACCGTTACTTCAAAATGTAACCTCGTTACTCGTTCTCCAAAAACTCGTTACTCGTTACTCCGTTACATCGTCAAAAAATGTAAGGGAAGTTACAGTTACTCCGTTACTTTTGTAAAGCGAAGTGATATCAACGTAAACGCAGGTTTAATGCATTTTTGTTTTTGTTTTGTGATTAGTAACTTTTTTAGACCATTTGCTATATAACTTATACTTTGTATTATACAACTAACTTATGGAACTATTCGTAAGTTATTTCTTAGAGAAAACTAAAAATAAATGTTCACCACGAACACCCGGCTAGCTGTGCGATAACCTTACAAGACGCTGTAGCGTCGATGGCGCCTGGACAGCCACGGCCAGTAATTTATTACCGTGTTTGCCAAAATGTTCAAACCATCGAATTCCCTTTCACCGCCCTCAGCACCGACCGAACGGGAACGGCCGTGGCCGCAAAGAACACATGCAAAATGCGACGAATAGCGGAATCTTCGCACTGGTTTGATCAACACTACCTCGTGAGGCATTCGCCCTGAATATGATGGTCTCTTACTCCGAAGTCGTTTCGGTGTCGCTTTGAGTTTTGTTCTGAAATTTCCGCTGGAATTTCCGTTCCATTTTCAGGCTCCGTTGGTGACGTGAAGAGGTTTCGAGACATTTTTGTGTTTCGCGCTAACTAGTAAAAACGTAATACCAGTCGCGATCACTCCCTTCCCCTCCACGTCCACCGGAACACCACGCGGTACTCGGGCGCAAGAGATCCAACGCTATGGCGGTGGTGAAGTGGGCGAACTGCGTGGCGGCTGTAACTCAAAGCCGACTGGAGCTAACCCTGATAACTGTCGTCAGCTGACTATTGTCGTAGTGTATGAGCAAGCTACCTTCAACCATTTTATGTTAAAAAATAGAAGAATGAACACTCATTGCTCAGACTACATACAACTCTGTCAAAATTAAATGACTATACTCCAAAAACGCTTAAATTCGGCTCGCCTTTATCATAAACTAGTGCCGTCAGCTTGCCGCCAGCCTATATCAGCTGACGAACATTGTCAACTTTCGCGGCATCGGGATCGGGAGACAGCTACCTTTATCGCAGTCATTACGCATTGCGCTGCATTAAGCAACAGCCCAACAGGTACGATATTTGGCAGCCCTTTACGCCATATGGCATTCGATTTTTTACGTGTGTAAGGCATTGATTGTGCTGGTGCGAATAAACCCGGGCGTGAAGAGAAAAAAGTATAGGAAATAAGTAACGGAGTAACGGAGTAACGGAGTAACGGACTAAAAAGTAACGAAGTAACGGTCCACAAAAGTAACTTCCGGTACTCGGTCCGTTACTGTAAAAATGTAACAAGTCCGTTACTTCGTTACTCAAAAAGTAGCTTCGTTAGTAATGGAGTAACGGAGTAACAGACCGGTGCCCACCTATGGTCATTGTAGAATCATTTCCCGGCCATGCATGGCATTAATGCGATTATTGTCTCAGCTTCGCTCATACTGATCAACAGCCAACACGGGTTTGATCTATGAGTACGTGTTTCTACCTTAAAATCTGCTATTTATTTTGTGCTAAAAAAACATTAACCATATATGTAACAGGCTCCTGGCTACACCTATTTGTAACGGGGGGGGGATTCCGCCCCCCTGGAGATCTCGAGATCTACCCGTCCGATTTTCAAAAAAAATCAAACGGCGATTGATTCCCCTCAACACGATCTACATTTCTAAAAAATAAATACAAATTCGAATTTTTTGATAGGGGGCAACAGGGGGGCAAAAACTATTTTTTTTAGAGGTATTTGTGATCCAACACAGCTGTCATGTTTATCAACCGATTTTAACGCAACCAATGGGGATCGATAGAGATTGAATTGGAGATTGATATATGGCGGTGACTTTTGAAAATACAATTTTTTTAGGCGTGTGCAGGTCACTCAATATGGGGGTGAAGTAAATGCGTAATAAACCAATTGTTTGATTTTTTTTAATAAATGAAATGGTGTGTTATTGTGACATTAGATCAAACAGTTATAAAGCATATTTTTGCCATAGGCGGTATCAGGTTAGTGAAAAAGGGAGGTCAAATGGGAAACAAATATTAACCGCAGGAAATTTGTCACCCAGCACTATAAATACGTTAATGATTGTAGATAGTTCCTTTTTGCATGTTGTATACTACATCATAGGCGTATCCAGGATCCAAACTGGGGAGACGCAAGACCTTTTGATAGGTATATTATCCGCTATTATGATACTAACTAGTGAACAGTGACTATTTCACTTACAACTTCAATTCACATTGCTTACCTCCCCCTGTTTACCCTTCCTGGACTCGCATATTATCTTATAATCGTTCGTAGAGTACTCTGTGGTGCATGTTGTATCCGAAAACTGCAGTATGTTATGTCATTGTAGGCCCATGCATCTTAGTTTCCTTGCAATAATATGACCCCCTTTCTTCCATTCCTGAGCGAGCCTCTGCAAAAAAAAATGACATCATTCCCTCTCATGTCCTCATATGTGCATAAATCATTATAAAATAACCGTCCATTGCGCCGTAATCGCTGGAATATCGTCATCACCATACCAGTCACCCCTCATTTTTCATGTGTCTGAACACGCCCCCGCAACTCTATATGTAATAAATTATGCAAATAATGGAAGGAGAAGCTATC
Source organism: Chirona hameri (assembly GCA_036785665.1). Classification (NCBI taxonomy): domain Eukaryota; kingdom Metazoa; phylum Arthropoda; class Thecostraca; order Balanomorpha; family Balanidae; genus Chirona; species Chirona hameri. Next base: position 8,157 of record JAXIVJ010011512.1, read on the forward strand.
TTTTACATCTTGACATCTATAAATGCCCATTACATTGCTCTATTGGCTTCCCGCCTAGCATTGAATAATTCATAGAAACCTCCCCTTTTCAAGCCCCTGAAACCGCCTCTGCAATTATTTTTTTAAATGATATTTAATTAACATTAACTAATTTGCACTTCTTTCAATCACCGTAAACCTATGTAACTTTTTTATACTTGAGGCAGTTAGGAAGAAATCGTGAAGATCGCATTTCCGTATTATCGCCAAATGTCGCCGCAGAACCCTCCCAAAAACGTGCCCTGGAACCGCCTCTGTTCAGGTTAAGAACTCAAAACTTTGTCTCCACATGTGAAAATTGATTTTGGGAAAAGTCCCAAAATTGCATGGACCTGCTCACAGCCGTTCTGGAGATATCTGCGAAAAACATGAAGGGGGGGGGGGGCGGAATCCGCCCCCCCCCCATCCTGTTACAAATAGGGTTAAAGGGAATGTTTCACCTTTGTATTGATTTCGAACTGATATAGCCATTATCTTTGGCCGTTATTGAAATGTCTAAATTACTAAGGTCATTTTCCCAAAAACTTAACCGTTTTTAAGCAATTTAACTTATAACTTGCAAAATGCATCCAGGCTGCTGCAGCCGCTGATTGGCTGACAACCACTTTTTCAGCCAATCCCACTTTGTCAGCCAATCAGCGGCGGTCTATAGCTAAATAATGACGTCATTCGCCCAAATCTAACAAATTAATTTGCTTAACCCTATTTGAAACAGGCTTCTGGCTACCCCTATTTGTAACAGGGGGGGGGGGGGATTCCGCCCCCCCGGAGATCTCGAGATCTACCTGTCCGATTTGCAAAAAATAGAATAGCGTTTGGTTCCCCTCAACCCGATCTACATTTATAAAACATAAAAAATCCACATTTTTGATAGGGGGCAACAGGGGGGCAAAAAATACAAATTTTAGTGGTATTTGTGATCCAACATAACTGCCATGTTTATCAACCGATTTTAACACAACTAATGGGAATCGATAGAGATTGAATTGGAAATTTATATATGGTGGTTACTTTTTAAAATTCAAAAATCATAGGCGTGTGCAGGTCACTCAATATGGGGTGAGGTAAATGCGTAATTAAACTATTTCTTAACGTTTTTTATAAATGAAATGGCTTGTTATTGTGACATTAGACAAACAGTTATAAATCATATTTTTGCCATAGACGATACCAGGTTAGTGAAAAAGGGAGGTCAAATAGGGAAAAATATTGATCGCAGGCAAGTTGCTACCCATCACTATAAATAAGTTACTGATCGTAGATAGTTCCTTTTTGCATGCTGTACTTCGTCATAGGCGTATCCAGGATACAAACTTGGGAGGCGCAAGACCTTTTGATAAGTATATTATCCGCTAGTATGATACTAACTAGTCAACCGTGATTATTTCACTTACAATTTCAATTCACATTGCATACCCACCTTTTTACCCTACCTGGACTCGCCTATTATCGTATAATCGTTCGTAGAGTACACTGTAGTGCGTGTTTCATCCGAAAACTGCAGTATGTTATGTCATTGTAGCCCCATGCATTTTAGTTTCTTTGTAACAATATGATCCCCTTTCTTCCATTCCTGAGCGCGCCTCTGCAAAAAAATGACTTTATTCCCTCTCTTGGCCTCATATGTGCATATAACATTATAAGCTAACCGTCTATTGCGCCGTAATCGCTGGCATATCGTCATCACCATGCCAGTCACCCCCCTTTTCATGTGCCTGAACACGCCCCTGCAACTCTATATGTAACAAATTATGAAAATAATGGAAGGAGAAGCTATTTTTTACATCTTGATAGCCATAAATGCCTCTTACATCGCTCTATTGGCTTCCCGCCAAGCATTGAATACTTCCTGGAACCCCCCCCCTCCTTTCAAGCCCCTGAAACCGCCTATGCCATACAATCTTTATGATATTTCATTAACATCAACCAATTTTCACTTGTTGCAATCACCGTAAACCGATGTAACTCCTTCATACTTGAGGCAGTTAGGAAGAAACCGTTGAGATCGCATTTCCGTATTATCGCCAAATGTCGCCGCCGAACCCACCCAAAACTGTGCCCTGAAACCGCCTCTGTTCAGGTCAAGAACTCAAAATTTTGACTCCAAATGGGGAATTCAATTATAAGAAAAGTCCCAAAATTTCATGAGCCTGCTCCCAGCCGTTCCATATCTATATCTGCGATATCTGCCATATATATATATATAGCCATATCTGCGAAAAACATGAGGGGGCGGAATCCGCCCCCCTGTTACAAATAGGGTTAAAGTTAAGTGACATTTCGATAAAAAAAATATCACCATCGTTTTCAGCAGCACTTACTTCATATTTGCGACTACAACCAGCGTATATTTGACAACTTTCAGAAAGGTGAAACATTCCCTTTAATGTCCCGCACAGTGGCGGCTTGAGTTTGTATTAGACACGTGTGTGTAGGTACTGGTTCTCGTAAACCTGATCCGGCGAAACCTTTCTTATGTCGTATTCGCGTTCAGCGCTTGACGTATTCGCGTTCAGCGCTTGACCCTTGATCAAATAGTGTCAGGTCGGAACCGTTTGATGACCTTATTTTTGTTGACCAGGGTTATGAGAAGTAACCGACTCTCACCTGCACCGGAAGCTTGAATTTGTGACCACTTATTTCCTGCTCACTGACCAAAACATCACCGACTGATAGAGGCCAGGCTAGGTCACACATTTGTCATATATATTGAAAACACGCCACTGGCGAGCCTGAGTGTAATCGCTCGTATTGTTCGCACTGCCACCACCACCGTTTTCCTGCAGACACAGAGCAGCGTGCAGTAGTGACGCGTGGAGCACCGCGGGCAGCTTCACGACCACCGCGGCCACCTTTCGCTTCGTCAGAGCGAGCTCAGGCAGCGTTCAGCGTCGAATTGACTCCATTGGAATACATCTTGTGCCACTCGTTCGCCAGGTAGAAGAACGCATCGTCGATGTTCTGGTTCTCTTTCTGCGAACGAAGGAGAGAAACGTCAAAGACGAGATCTCTTGGGACCCTCTCTCGGGACCCTCGCTCGGGACCCTCGCTCGGGACCGTCTGCCTGTGCAGATGTGTCTGATGCTTGTATTGTGTTGTATGGTATTATTGTTAGCAGACTTCCGATGCGTGATTGACGACGAACTGGTCGCAACAGCCACTCATTCACCAACCACCAACACATTCTGCTGTTAGTGTTAGTTCAAAAAATTGGTGGACGCTGCTTGTGAGTCCGAATCGTCACAGAGCTACTAAGGCTATATACTCGTGTATGTACGTTCCGCTGACAGTAAAGGTACTGCGAGCTAGACCAGCTGAGACAGAACCTCCATGTAGGAGACCGAGCGTCGTTTGGCCTCTCACCGCGGAACACTCCATATAGACGAAGCCGAGCTTGTTGGCGAGGTCGTTGCCCTCCTTGGGGCTGATGAGGCGCCTCTCCGTCAGGTCCGTCTTGCATCCCATCAGCACCCCTGAGAATCAGACAATCTCAGTACTGTGAGAGCTGGAACCGACGACGACGACTGAGTGACTGATTGATTGACTACTGAGTGATGGCTAATATCTGCGCGACGGGACGGGAAGGCCGTCTATACATATCCAGTCGTATATTTGAAGTAGTTAAATCAGCCTCATCATTTGTCATATAATTCCAGAGAGTTTCTCGAGTGGGTCTGCCATCAGGAACGTATTTGGGAGGGGGGACGTCTGGTATTTGGGAGGGGCGGGGGGGGGGGGGGGGGGGGACGTCTGGGCAATGTCGCACCCCAGAACGGCTGAACTCAGCCGAAAGTCCGATTTTACTGAAAATGTAAGCAACTTTTACTCAGGGAAACTTGTCTCATAAATTAGTTCTTTTTGTACAAGGAAGTACAATTCGACGAGTTTTCTTATACAAATTATCAGACTTCTTGACATTTGGCCCCCTGCAACCAATTGTTGTCCCAATGTCCCTTCTGGGTCCGCTGCAGTGTCTGCCAATCCATGTGAACTATACTGCGCTCCGGTCCTGCGACGGAGCCCTGCTATAGGATAGGATAGCCCTGCAGTAGGGCCGGACATGAGAGACACGGATCCCTCGTACCCGGCAGAGTGTTTGTGTCCTTCTTCGAGTCACGGATAAACTTGTGCCACTCGGATACGGCCTGGAACGACTTCTCGTTCGTGACGTCATATACGATGATAGCCAGGTTGGGATTCAGCTGGAACACAGGAAAAGAGACTGAAATGGACGACAGTTATGCTTTTCACATTAGTCGTTCAGCAGCAACAACCGCAACAACAACAAAAAGGTGAAGAAAAAAATGAACAAAAACAACAACATTGTATCCTCCTCCGACGCTCAATTGACAAGCACGCCCGCCTGACCCCACTTCTGTCCTGACACGGCTTGGATGTTGTATGTATGTATTGACAGTAAAAGAACTCCGATACACAACACGAATACTCTGAGTGTCGCGTCATGGTTAAAAGGCAGAGACATGTTAAAAACGACACTCAGCAACATATGCACACTAGAAGCTAAAGTGCACTCCATGATCATACACACACTCACACAGCGACCGACATAAACATACACATCACCCATCATACACCATGTACAAAATCACCGAGTTGACGTTTAAAAGACGGTTAAAAGCCGATGGACCTGCACGAGGCGTCCTTAGCATCTATGCTAAAGACGCCGCGCGCAGGTCCACCGGCAACGCGTTGTAGCGCTGTGCTATACTGTATAAAAAGCGTCTCTTGCCGGCTTTAGTTCTCAGTTCTCACGCGCGGGAGGGCCAAGTCAGCGTCCTGACGTGTGCTTCTGGATCGAAACTCAGAGTTCGTTGAAAGCCGGGAATCGAGAGCCTGTGGTTCCCCAGTGGTGCGAATTTTGTGAAGAAGATTGAGGGATTGGAGTTCGTACAGCTGCCGGGCGGTGAACCAGCCCAGTTCATCTCGCACGTCCGATATGTGATCAAATTTACGTCGTCCAGAGACAGCGCGCAAGCACAAATTGATGATCTTTTGGATGCGCCGCATGTTTTTCCCTGACCCGTTGCTGAAGGGCGTCGACTATGCTAGGAAGAAGTGACGAAGGGATATGATGACGCACGTGGGACAGGCCGATGAGGATACCGTTACATGTTTTGACGAGGGCAGATACTGTGAGTCCCACGAGAGGTTCTTGTCGAACAGTACGCCAAGGTTGCTCACCGTGGGGCTCTCACGCACTATGTCCTCGCGAAACCGAATAGTGGTCGGGACCATGCCGACTGCCGCGACAATTTTGACGGAAACCACATACCATGAGTTCTGTTTTCCCGGTGTTTACTTTCAAACCATGGGAATGGAACCAGGCATCGAGAGATGATAAAGCCTGTTCCATGGTAGCAATAAGCTGAGGGAGGGATTCTTTTTTGTCTGAGACCAGAATTTGGGCATCGTCAGCGTTCTGCACCACGTGCGCCTGTAGTACGAACAGGGAAAGATCGTTGGCGAAAATCTGGAATAGGAGCGGTCCAAGTGAGATTCCTTGGAAGATACCGATAGGATTGTGTAGGGATCGGGAAAGGTTACGGTTTCCACGCCCGTCAGATGTACAAACAGATTGCTCCGAGTGGACAAAGGTTCAAGCTCCGACGAAAGCTGTTTACCATTAAACTTATAAGGTAATGTTGGGCGGAGAGGACCATGCCGAGGCTCTGCGGCACTATTGATGAATTAAATTAAAATGCCACGTCACACAAAGCTGGCAGTTGAGCGCTTTTATCGTCGTGGATGTGGTGGTAGCTAGCCACCGCTTGTGAGGACCGATGCTGCTGTGACTCCAGGATGGCCGCCTCCCAGTGCCAAACCGCTACTCACCACAGGTTTCAGCACGTCCCGGTAGATATCTTTCCCGGAGCAGTCGTAGATGAAGAGCTCCACCGACTCGGACGTGTCCGGGATCCGAACCTGCTTCTGATGCAGCTCTACCGTGAACGTCTGTCAGCGTAGACCACGCGCACATACACGTAAACTTTTTCAGCACGCACGTACACACTACACGAACGCGGCACGTATACTACCGGCGCCCGGTGACCAACACGTGTACAGTGCAAATTCGGTATTTGGACAAGAGAGACGCCACGTAGCAATAGTGGGCCGGGCCCTCATATTTTGGTGTGCCCCCTCAACCCTCGAGGGCCTTTCCCAAGTAGGTCCTAACTAGGTTAATGGGCCGTCAGTAGGCAAGATGGGCCCCTCAGTAGGTCAGAATGTTCTCTCTAAATGCTGTAATGGGCCCTGTAAAGGCTAAAATGGGTCTCTTGGGGCCAGAATGACGATCTACACGCCAGAATAGTCCGTCTATTGATCTCGAGAGCACATCCAACCTCTATCCTCTGTCACCCTGCATCCAACTGCCGGTAACTCCCGTTTCAGTCACCATTCGGTGCCGCCGCCAGGCGGCATGCCATCTCGGCCACCGCGGCTCCTCACCATGTTGTAGTTCTTGGGGAAGTCGGTGCCGTCCGACAGGAACACCTGCACCAGAGCTGTCTTGCCGGCCGTACTGTCCCCTGAAACATTGACGCTGGTTACAAAGGAGAGCAGTCGTGCACTCACAAAAAAATACACACCCGCGCAGGGTGTCGACACCACTAAACCGTGTGATGCCCGCACAACCTAAAATACGTCGCCTGGAAGGTGTTTTGCTTAGCACTCAGGGAGGTGTAACGGAACACCCGTGATTGCCGCTGCATGGGGTGCAAAGGTGTAACGGAAGACCCGCGATAACCGCTGCATGGGGTGTCGAGGTGGCACAAGACTCATGCGCGGGGTGTCGATTTATACACCAGGCGGTCGTATTGCGGGAGTTCGTTTACCGCTGGGAGAGGTGTAACGTCACCGCTGCTTTTGATGTCGAAGTGTCGCAAGACGCATGCGTGGGTGTCGATTTACACCTTAGGTAGGCGTATGGCGGGAGTTCGTTTTCCGATGTAAGAGGTGTAACGTTACCGCTGCTTGGGGTGTCGAGGTGTCGCAAGACTCATGCCTGGGGTGCACATTTACACCTCAAGCAGGTTTATTGCGGTGCTTTCGTGACACAACCTAAAATACGTCGCCTGGCAGGTGTTTTGTTGCCACTCAGGGAGGTGTAACATAACACCCGTACACAAAAAAAAACGATTGCATTAACACAACCATGAATTATTATCAACAGACAACACACATGCACATTTACAGTGTCGAAAACTAATATTTATCAGTATTTCAGGCTTAGGGCAAACAAATAAAATACTGCCTGATAGCCCTCGTAGCCCAGCGACCAGTCATGCCGAACAAGCACGCACACAACCGCGCCACCGCAACACACCATTCGTTGAAGACCCCAGCCAGGTACAGCTAATGTCAGCTGATAGTCACATAAGTCGCCCGATAGATGGCAGCACGCTACAGCGAATCTGGGCTGTCAAACTGGTAACTAGACGATAACTACACTGGCGGATCCATGGGGGGGGGACATCAGAGGCAAATGCCCCCCTGCAGGAAACTGGGGGGGGGGGGGCATTCAATACAAGTATCCCCCCGCGCGTTCCCAATGTATCGTAAAATCGAAAGAATGGTCTTTGCAGCAGTCAAAATCCAGCTATCCACAGTCAAAAACCGGGAAATTTCGTGCCGCTCCGCGGCATGGCACAAATTTTGCAATGGGGTTAGGGATAATTTTGTAAGGTATTATTTTTTTTGGGTTCATAAAAACAAGGCCAATTTTGCATAATGTTTTTTTTATTATACAAAAATCCGAAATTAACTCACAAATGATTGCAAACTAAAACAATTAAGCTCATGTCCTTGTAGTTGTGACGTCACAATCATAGTGCAAATCAAAAGTGCCGTCACAAATCACGAGTGTCGTGACGTCACAAACAATATCCAAAGTGTTTTTTTTTAAATATGAGAAGTTAAGAGGAAGTTTTAGGACAGAAAGCAGTTTAAGATGTGTGAGAAGTATTTAGAAAAATCGATAAAAATACGCTGAATTTGTTATGCGTAAAAACCCACTACCTGTCACCAACCCCATTGCTTATACAAATTTTGAAAATGGGAAAATGAATTCCATTAAGTGTCTAGCAGAGGCTCTCCTTCACGGTAATTGCTGGCACTGGCGGATCCAGGGGGGGGGGGGGCATTAGGGGCAAATACCCCGTCCCCCAGGAATCTAGGAGGGGCATTCAATACAAGCATGCCTCCCCGCCCCGTTCGTTCCCTGCACTGAACGTGAAAAACAATGATCTTTGGAGAAAACTTCATGATAACGGAGGTTGTTTTCCCCGAGTGATTGAATTTGAAGTTTGTATATATCCCTTTCTTTCAATGATAGACAAAACAGCGCACCTGATGCAATTCAATCAGCCCGGTTACACTTAACCCACGCCCCGCTGGGAGGGGGGGGGGGGGGGGGGACAGAATCTGCCCCCTCCCGTATTTGCTCAATAACTTATGATAGATATTAACGTCAATCTTTCAGTACCTTATGCTGCATCAATTCTACGTTTCCTCACCAAATTCCAATGAAATTGATGTGGTGTTTTGGGAGATAAAGACGTTTTAATGACGCCATGTCATGCCATTTTTGGTGAAAACACGATAAATGTTTGAACAATCATAGAAATAGAGTTTTAAAGCAAATTGCAAATAAAAAACGTCAAAATAAAGGAAATTACATTTTCTTCAAAATGGCCATCGCGGTTTTGCAAAATTCGGTGTTTTTTATTTTAAAAAAATTAAAGAAAACAAAATCGGGAAAAAAATCCACAAAATCATTTTTTTGTGATTTTTGTATAGCTCGAATACTAAAATAAGGTGACCGGTCCAAATCCGAGGAGAACAAAAAATTGAGGTACCTTTTTGCCCCAAAAAGATGCCCCCCCACACGGAGAGAGGCTGGATCCGCCAGTGGATATCTAGGTGGCAGCACTCAATATAGATGTCAACACATCAGGACAGTAGCAGACTTAACGATACCTGGGAGAAGATGCAGCACATACCATTATGACAGTATTGGTGGCCGATCAAGTTCGATCACAGTCGCGCAAAACGCACAAATAAAATAAATTGCGCATTACAACGGTTTCGCCTTCAGTATTTTTCCTGTTATGAGGTTCCAGTCACCCAGTCTCACACAGCGAGCGCGGTCTAACCAGACTCCCATCACGAGGGGTCCCACCATTGCGGACCCAATAAGGACCCCTGAGGTACCTATACACTACTGAGTACCAACTACACCTTCATCCAGCTGCCAATCTCCACATCTACTGTCTCAGAGAAAACCCCCACGATGCCGAACCCCAACAGCAACAACAACGCCTTTGCATCTGTCAATGCATCTCAATGTCCGCCACGTGATGGTGACCCCAAACGCGCCAATTTAAGAAACAACAACAGAGCGCGTTAAGAGTCTTGTTCGGTAGCAGAGCTTCACAAACACCCGCCACGTTGCCAAGCAACGCGCTGTTAAAACACTGTCCTACGTTGCCAGACAGTGTGTTTCACAGCTTCATAATGTTTGTGAAACTCCGCTTCCGAACAGGGCCATGTTTCCTAAAATACATCTTTGTAGATATTTACCGTGCGTTTTGTATCTGGAAAATGTTGGATAATTTTCCGCGATCATGGAACATTTTCCAGGACATTTTTGGGACAAAACTGGTCTAGAAACATGCCTTTCTTATTTAGATTAATCAATTTCAAATGTTGACCTTATGTGAACTGGCCTTGTCCTGAGGGCCATTATATGGGGTCAGATTGTGAAAATGGCTGCTACTATCGAATTATACGAGTAAAATAACCCATAAAACATGTGTCGCATGGCTTTCGTAAACCTCTTGCCAATAGTCTCCTTTTGTGACCTGACCTTGACCATGACATTTGCTTACAATTTCACTTTCGCTTATGCGGGAGATGCATTATACCTTTGAGAGCACTTTGTGCAATAATAGTCGCAATGTAAGGCTTTGGATGGAACGTATGGCCCATACACTCAAATACCTCGATTTTTACCTTTGACCTGACCGTGACCTGACATGTGACCCTATTTTGACAATTTCGCGTATGCTTTAGATGCGTCTCATTGAGAGCTTTCGATTTTTGCCTTGCGCGTCTCGCTGCGATTATTGGTTCTGAAGATAACGAGGGGGGCAGAATCTGTCCCACCCTAGCGGGGAGTGTTCGGCTGAATATCCCAGCGGGGCGCGGGTTACATTGAGTTTTTGCACATTGCGTGTTCTCAAAGTAATTCCTGTTGCTTTTAAGGTCGACTAATACCAATTTCACATCTGAGTTTAGTTAAATACGTGTTTACAGCGCACGCAAAACAAATAACAATAGATAATATCCTTGCAGATACCGAACGCTCTGCCAGGGGCAGCGGATAAGGGAGGGGGGGGGGGGAGCTGCCTCCCCCCACTCAAGAAGTTGGGGGGGGGGGGAACATATGATTTTGCCCCCATAAATTTGTAAGAGGGGCACTCCAAGAAGTTGACCGAGGGCCCCAAGGTGCCCCCAGCCAGCCTGAGGGGACCTCTAAGGCCGACAGAAGGCTCTCAGTCGCCCTGAGGGGGCCCACGGAAGGCCTGAGACTTCAACATGGGCCTGTCCGACGTTTTTTTTGCGACCATTTAGGGGCCCTGCGAAATATAGTGGCCTAAATCCGAGGAGATACCATTTCGCGCCATTTTTTGGGTGGGGGCCTTTGGCCGTGCCTTTTGGCCGAGGGAGCCCCATGGTTTTCTTTGCCTCCCCATCCCAAAATACCATCCGCCACCACTGCGCTCTGCGGAGAGATAATTTTACAATGGCAAATTATCACAGACAGAGTAGATGCCGAACGCGTGCAGGGAAAATCATCGGCGATAATTATCCAGCGGAGAATATCCAAAGGGAATTTTTTCTCTCCAGATACCGAACGCACGCTTGAATTGATTCACGGATGCACATTGGCGCATTACGTCACGGGCCGCGGACATTCGTAATATGCTAAGATGCAAATATGCAATAAAACTCACTTTTCACTTGTGAAAAATACATCCGAATTTTCTTCTGATAAACAAATAAAACCGGACAGGCGTCCCACCAGGTCGCCTTAGAGGGGCCCCGCATTTCATAAGAGGAGGGGGCACGTGCAAGTGCGTCCCCCTTGTGTGCGCCTCTGGTATGAGGCACACTTCGTGTCTGATTTATATACTTATTTTTTATCTCTCCTTAGAGCTTCGACCCCTTACACATTTTCGCGATAACTTCGCTTTCTATATTTTCGCGGTGGGCCCCTTCGGATGGCAACAAATTAAAACTTTCACTTTTCATTTGTAAAAAAATACATCCGGATTTTTGTTTTGTTTGTATAAAAAAATACAACCGGACAGGGCTTGACCTCTTTGACCTGCTCTAAATCCTTTGATTTCGAATGTGCGACTCTAAGATTTTATGAGCGTGATGAGATCATGTTCTACCGGTGAGCCAATTTTCATACAAATCCCAATAGTCCGCTATTTGACCTTGACCTCTTTGACCTAATCTAATTCCTTTTATTTATAATGTGCGACTCTAAGATTTCACCAGAATGATCACTAGGTCGTGATCTATCTGTGTACCAATTTTGAAACCAATCCAAATAGTCCGCGAATGCGTTGCCGAATGTGAATGTGAATGTGAGCCGATTGACACGCGTAATATACGATGAGTATCTCTGGCGAAAAAGACGATTGTGCTACTTTTGAATGCCACATGACTGAAATAAATATACATTTATAAGAAATCCATACGCTATTGGTGTTGACAGTTGAGGAAATACATATTTACAGAGGGTACACTAAATATTGGAGCAGCAATAGGCAGGATTGGATACATGTTTTAATAACTCACTCATACCGGTAATATGCACTTGTATGCTTACAAACACATTACACAAATACAATCGAACTTACCGACGACGACGCAGCGCCCTCGCACGACGTTCGGAAGAGACATGTCAGCTCCTAAATGTGTCGCGGTTTCCTGACACACAATTTCTTGTCGACACCATTTACAATTTACAAAAAGTCACACGTGGGTTTAGCCAAGGCCATAGATTCACTTTCACACAATTCACTGCGTACAATGTGCTAGAGCAGACGCCAAGCGTAGGCATGCATAACCGTCTGTGCGCCACGATTGTAGACTCCAACTGGTATTCCGTTTGTTTTGAATACGTTGCTATGGTAACCAGGCATGCGCATCAACGCCCTCGGGCTCGATGTGCGATCTGTATAATCGATTGTATGTCCGATTCCGACAGAAACATTGGTGGCACGGTGCAGTTATACAAAATGAGATCGCTCTACTTGAACTGTCCCGGGACCGACCCTATGACCTTGGATTGTGCCCGATGAATTGCGGCGCCACGCTAGTCCGGTGCAGCTGACGGTACACGGTCAACTGAACCAGTGGCAACGGAACCAGTAAAACTGAACCAGTGTCAACTGAACAGGTGACAACTGAATCAAGAATTGTTCTTTAAAGGGAATAGGTCACCTTGAAAGTTGTCTTGAAATTCAACCATACGGTGCATCTTGAGCTCAAAACTACGAATATGACTTTGGTTTGGACAACTGATGGATATATTTGGAGAAATAAGTAAGTTTCTCTTTGTATTTTACGAGAAATCGTAGATAGCAGCTGGCGTTCTGGCTCCGCCTCGCTCCGCCTGACGCCATGTACATGTCTCTGATAAGGGGCCGCCGCGCCGCCCGGGTGGCTGAGCGGATATTAACGAGGCGTCGTGATCAGATACTACGTGCCAGAGAGTGTCCTACATCCGGCGCCCGCGTTCATGTCCCGATCGTGACCCGGAACATCGGACATGAAACCGGGCCCACTAGTCCTGTGTCGAAATTACTTAACGTAAGGAGGTAATTCTTTCACCACTACCTATTTTTAGATCTGCTCTACAAATCTGCTATCTCAGTCCAAAACCCCATGTTAAAGGTGAACTATTCCCTTTAACACTGTTTTGAGAGACATAATGATAATAATAAGTCATAGCCGAACTCTCGTAGTGCCGCAAAATATGATTTAGTAAAGAAAAAACAAGATAAGAAGCTTTCGGCTTGCGCCTTCATCGGCCATCACATGCGCCTTCATCAGTATGGCTGATAAAGGCGCAAGCCGAAAGCTTCTTATCTTATTTTTTCTGTACTAATTTTTTTTTTTGGCACTATGAGAGTTAGGTTACTACTTATTAGTAAGTATAATTTGGTAGAAAAATATAGGATAGCGTTAAAATAGATTTCTGCAAAACAAATAATAGAACTGCGTCGCATTATTAAAGGGAATGTGTCACCTTTGTATTAGTTTTAAACTGAAATAGCCATTATCTAGGGCCGCTATTGAAATGTATAAATTATGAAGGTCATTTTCCCCAAAACTTAACCGTTTTTAAGCAATTCAATTTACCATTTGCAAAATGACTCCAGGCTGGTGCAGCCGCTGATTGGCTGACAGCCACTTTTTCAGCCAATCCCACTTTGTCAGCCAATCAGCGGCGGTCTATAGCTCAATAATGGCGTCATTCGCCCAAATCTAAAACTTAATTTGTATTAAGTTTTCGCGTGAACCTTTCGCGTGAAAAATATTACCATCGTTTTCAGCAGCACTTACTTCATATTTTCTACTACAACTAGCGTATATTTCACAACTTTCAGAAAGGTGAAACATTCCCTTTAAAGGCACATATGCAACAGATTTTCAGAAACACATCCACGTCCCGTTTTGGGATAACCAACATCGACCCTTCTGAGAGACGTTTGTTTGTGTACACCTCCGCAGCTCGGTACCAGCTCGGTACCAGCTCGGCACCAGCTCTGCCCCAGCTCTGCTGAGAGAGGCTGGCAAGCGCCGATCCCAGCTCGGCAGGGAGAGGCTTGCATGGCGCCGGGCAACGCGAGCGCAGGCGCCTCTGCATCGATCCAGCAGCCAGCGGCGGAGGGTGGCCGGGGGGGGGGGGGCGAGCCGTAGGCCCCACCTGGCGACGGCCCAGCCGCCTCTGAGAGAGCGAGAGAGAGAGAGAGAGCGTCGGCGTCGACAATCAGCTGGGTCGGACCCCACGACCTGCCGCAGCACCCCCCCCCCCCCCGCGCCGCGTCGGTGCCGGTGTCAACAAGGCGGCCAGAGCTCGGGGCGCGTCGTGACAGACAGCAAGGAGCATCAGATCAGCATCGCAGAACCAGTCGACAGCCAGGTGAGGTCAGAAATTACCGTCTCTGGGCAGAGATGGCGAGATTCTGTGTGGATTGTTATGCTTGTGTCTGCGGTTTCCTTTGTTGTTCACGATGTTGCACAATAAGTAGCTGGTCTAGTACAGTGGAATCGCTGGTTATGTAGTTAAGCATGCCCTGATGTTGGCAATTCTGAAACTTAATGTTCTCTCAAATGTAAAATCGAGTTACATTTATTATTGATATTTTACATCCGTCTCATTTCGGGTCACATGTGGGTACATATAAACACAGAAAACGCCTCCACAACTATAACCAATACAACATCATACTTGAATCACCGCGCCAGGTTTGATTTTGGAGAAGAAAGTTAAAGCTGAGAAACAGTAATTCGGAATATCTAAACTGACCAACTCAATTGGAATAATACGTATCATCTGATGCAAGATCATCGCTATCAGGCGCGGATCCAGGATTTCGGTCAGGGGGGGGGGGGGGGGGGGGGGGGCCACCTACGGGCGCGTTTGTATGGCGCGGCATGCATGTCGCGCCATACAAACGCGCCCCCCGGGCCCCGGGTCGCGCCCATGGGCCGACCCGGGCTGGGGGGTTGCGCCCTAGCGCCCCCTGGATCCGCGCCTGGTTATACTTATACCTAAATTTACTAGGTAGATCCAGAACGACCAAAAAGCTGGCTTGAAATACAAATTCCAAAAGGATCTTAACAGATACCAAAAACAAAAAATCATACTTCGATTCCTTTTGCATAAAAAATCGGTTAAAAACAGACCAGACTTTCTGTTGTATTTTTTTCTCTCTCAAATTTACTTCGAAATTAAGAAATGTGTCAATTTTCAGCCGACTTCAATCGCTCTTTTTTGGTGGTGGGGGGGGGGGGTGCATAGGCCTGGCTGATCCCTAAATTCGCCTTAACGAAAAATCATCTTTAGTTTTACATGATATGTGAATGTTCATAAAACCACTCCCTAGTCTGATTTAGCTTATGCGCAATGCCTTTTCATAGGCAGATTTGGCCAAATGCAGTCAACTTTATCAAGGTGTCGCCACACCGGCCCATCAAGTCCAGTCAAAGATCATAAGACCGGCTAAGCCCGTGGTGAACTCCGCTGATGAGTCACTTTCCGACATGTTAAAGGAAATAGTTCACCTTGGAAATGTTTTACCAAACACGATTTTATTACATTTTTTAATACAATTTCTTTTTATATTGTCAAAAATGGCCTTATATCGCACCGATTCAGGACAGAAGGCCGTACATTTGTATTGTTTATCAAAACTATATGCATACTCTCCGAGTCAGAGTCCTGACGTCACGCGAATGCAAAAAAATGATTCAGCCTATCAGATTCGAAAGTAGTCGCGTAAGGATAGACTCGCATTAGAGATGTGCCAACCGGCGGCCGGCGGTTCGCTTGCTAGCACTAGCTGCAAGCTGATTGGCTGATGGTATAGCCTCTGCCCGGGCTAGAACCAGTACAACATTCTTTCGCCAGCACCGCATTCCTTCGTCAAAAAATAAATATATTCGGCTGGAGAGTCTTTTCAGTCCAGAAAACTTGCAGATAAGGGTTTCCCAACACGGGCTACAAAACTGCTATCTCAGTTTAAAACTAATGTTGAAGGTGAACTATTTCCTTTAAATGGCCTGGTATCGCTGCAAATGGGTAGGGACCGGATGTTCATTATTTAATTTAAAACCAACAGCGACACTGCACGAAGAGTCATCGATACGCAGGCACACGAAATATGTGTCAGCTTATGCAGGTGTAACGCAAGCACTTGCATTATTTTAAACCATGATGTATTGAAATATGGAGCATTTAGCACAGTTTCCGGTTGTCTAGGCGATTGTGCGTCTCTGCAGAAAACTGATCAAGCAATAATAAATTATCGTGTTTCAGGATACGGTCTGATGACTCTTGTGTTGCAGAGTAATCTTTGTGGACTGCAGTGTTGCAGTGTTATGTCTGAGACTGCATCAATGCAGGAGAATGGCTGAGCTCTGAGGACTGCTACAGGGTGATGTCTGAGGACTGCAGTGGTGCCATGTTAAGTCTGAGGTCTGGGGTCTGTTGCAGGAGAATGGCTGAGCTCTGAGGACTGCTACAGGGTGATGTCTGAGGACTGCAGTGGTGCCATGTTAAGTCTGAGGTCTGGGGTCTGTTGCAGGGTGATGTCTATGCTGTCTGAGGACTGTTGCAGGGTGATGTCTGAGGTCCGAGGACTGTTGCAGGGTGATGTATATGATGTCTGAGGACTGTTGCAGGGTGATGTCTATGCTGTCTGAGGACTGTTGCAGGGAGATGTCTATGATGTCTGAGGACTGTTACAGGGTGATGTGTATGATGTCTGAGGACTGTTGCAGGGTGATGTATATGATGTCTGAGGACTGTTGCAGGGTGATGTCTGAGGTCCGAGGACTGTTACAGGGTGATGTATATGATGTCTGAGGGCTGTTGCAGGGATATGTATATGATGTCTGAGGACTGCAGTGGTGCCATGTTAAGTCTGAGGTCTGAGGTCTGTTGCAGGGTGATGTCTATGATGTCTGAGGACTGTTGCAGGGTGATGTAAATGATGTCTGAGGACTGTTGCAGGGATATGTGTATGGTGTCTGAGGACTGTTGCAGGGTGATGTATATGATGTCTGAGGACTGTTGCAGGAAGATGTCTGAGGACGAGGTGGTGAGGACGGTGGGGGAGATCGGCCGGTGGCAGGTGCGGCTCTCCGTCCTCCTCTCGCTGTCTGGCCTGCTGTGTGGATGGCAGATCCTCTCTGTGGTGTTCCTGGCACCACACACTGAGCACTGGTGCGCCCCGCCGGACGATCACCACTGCTCAGACACCACCGCCGCCGCCGCCGCCGCTGCCGCCGCTGTCCCCGACATTAGCGTCCCCCGCTGCACATCAGAACAGTGGCGCACCATCGGAGTGCCGCTCGAAACCAGAGTGAGTTGATGTCAACGATTACAATATAATCACAAAATGTTTAAGTGCATGTTTATGCAAAAGAAGGGAGGTCTTTGTGACATTAACTCTCGAGTTCCTGCGGAAGTCCCTCTTGTGGGAACATTCAACTTGTGTAGCGTTGGGGAATGACAGAGGGGTCATAGGGGTAGAGAGAGAGTGGGAGGGTATGATAGGGAACAAGGAGCTGGGCCGGGTTCCGCTCCACTCTGGCGTGTGGAGGGAGGGGTACGTTGTAGAGTGGGATAGCAGTGGGGGGATACATTGTAGGGAGAGGGGAATGGAGAAGAAGGTAGAAGGAGAGCGGGGGTTTAAAGAGAAAGGAGAAATGGGAGACGAAGAGTGCATCCACTCCACCAGCTGTCATGGGAAGCTGCTGCTCCCTCTGGCTGTACTGGGAACTGCTGATCCCTCTTGTCCTCTTCGTCAGCTCGACCTTCGGTGACCTGCCGTGACCTGCAGTGACCTGCAGTGACCTGCAGTGTTCTGCAGTGACCTGCAGTGACCTGTCATGACCTGCAGTGACCTGCAGTGACATGCAGTGACCTGCAGTGACATGCAGCGACCTGCAGTGACCTGTCCGGTTCGTAGGTCTGCTAGAAGTGATGGGAGATGTAGAAACTGATGTAGAGATGTAGGTGTAGCATAGCGTAGATGTAGAGACAGATGTCTTGATGTAGGTATAGCGTAGCGTAGCAAGATCCCCTTCCGCGTACAAAACATCTGATGGTGGTAGATGCTTTTAAATTTTGAGAGACTGATCATCCTGGTCCATCGTATAGGCTGGTTCACCGACATGCCATTTCACTGCTCGAGGACGGGAGGGGCAGTGTCCCGCCCATGAGGGTGAGGACGGTACAAAGGGAAAAGGGGTAGGATTAGCGTCGGTTGTGACGCCCTGGTGACCACTGCCAACTTTCGTGATTAGGTATCTCTTTACAATCGTAAGTCGGATCGTAAGTTAGGTCATCCGTCCAGTTACCCATCCCCTCGAACCCCTGCTCACCTCCAAAGCCAAAATCGCCCACTTTGTCTTACGCCCAGCGTCGCTAAGTTTTGCTTTCCTTCGAGTGATGATCCGTACGGCTGTCCAGGCAAAGTTCGGACTACTCCTACTGGGCCTTAACCTAAGATTTATCCGTCATCATCCGCACTGCCACTTTCCCAGCTACAGACATTCCGCTTTCATTCGCCCCATAATTATTTGTCCGTCCCCAAAAAAATCCCTCCCAGTAGTGCCGGATGCCAGCTGGATGAGTGACTCCCAGGTAGGATAAATGTCCTCGTCAATACGAAATCCTACTAGCGCTCCGCTGAACGACAGCATTGCTGCGTGGGCCGCCCAGAATAAATGTATTCAACGTAATCCGTCCGGTTGCTACTTTAGAAGGGAGCTAGTTTATCCATAGGACTTATATGAAACACCGACTACGCTTTACTGCTCGTCTTATCCTCTCTGTCCGGGAGAGGCCCCTATACCTACTGTCCGGGCCTCCGACCTGGGCTCCGCCGGACCTGGGTCCTCTATCCGGGCCTAACTTGGGCTCCGCCGGACCTCTGACCTCCATCCGGGCCACGACCTGGCTCCGCCGGACCAACTTTCTAAGTTAACATCGACCGGCATCGACGGCGAGCTACGCGGATGTCCTAGCCTATATACCGACTGCGGGCGCCCGGAAATCTCTAGAGGAGATCTTCCCGTTTAACCTAGAGTGACTTCTGAGGCACGTACGGCCTCCTCCTCCCTCTTATCCTTCCTCCCTCGCCCTCCTTTTTCTGCGCCAACCTATCATCCTCTGGCATTTGGCACCCGCAGTCTCGGACTTACTAATTGTAACCTCCCTGTGATATGCGGCCAGCCGATATCACTCGGTCTGGGCATAATTTTCCACGAGCACTTTCATTTACATGTTTCGCCACGCTGATAGATTTTCGATACAAGGATCGGGCACACAAGCCGTCATGCCTCTCCTCCAAGCTCCGATACTATTTAATATCTGTCCTGTCCTGTCCTGACCCACTGTTGCAGGGATCAAACCTCCCAGAACTGTCCTGACCCATTGTTGCAGGGATTACACTTCCCTGGCCTGTCCTGACCCATTGTTGCAGGAATGACACCTCCCTGTCCTGTCCATGTCCTTCTAGCTATCCTATTACGAAATCAATATCAGCGACGTTTCTCCAACTATGACTGAGTACTAACCGCTTTACCAGTTCTCTATCGGGGACGTAAATTATATGACCCTTAGGTAATTTCCTACATGGGAAACGTTGTCCAAAAAGAATCGCAACCAGAGATAATGTGCATATATCACAAATAACCCATTTCAATAAGCATCAGCTAGTAATCTCCTAAATATCACTTTTAAACTTCAATATAATCGGCAGTGCACCATCGTCAGAATATATTCAAATAATTTAACGCTGTTTATAGTTGGCTAATAATAAGGCTTAAGTTACCACTTGGACTGTCAATATACAGGACATCTAACATTACAGTTGTACCATGACGTTAACAAAGGGAAGGCGTCGGCTGTAATGTCGTAAATCGCGAGCTGCTGGCTGAAGGTGTATTTTTAACAGACGGTTAGGAGACTCACAATATTAAGAAAGTTAATTTGACTGTTATACTTATCATCCACTGACTCGCAAGTATACGTCTGTTGCAGGTTGCTGCGCCCTTAGAACCTTTTACGGGCTGAACTAGTTATGGTTTGATCGATAATTCCAAAGAAGGTAATATAGACTGGGATTTAACGTTAACCACTCCGGATCAGCGGCACGAGTTTATCAGCGACAGAAACGAGGTCGCATTGATGGCTAAGGAATCGCATTTCTCATACACCGTCCTTAAACAATCGTCGGTAGGAAGCGATGCTGGACCAATAGCTAATAGCGCATCGCCGATTATACATATGTAATCTTAGACAGACAATCCCCTGGCGGTAACTTACCAGTCTCCGATTTGTGTTGTTCCGCTCAACATAGAGCACACCTCTAAACGACAGAATGAACCGATACTTTATAACCAATCGATGCCGTCTCAGTGATATGGTCCTTACATTTGTTATCCTTACCTGCCAAGCTAGAATGACGAGTCTCTACCCAACCTCACTAATACTTTGTCTAGTAGTTGGGTTACCTGGCGTTTTAACCGTTCAGCGAAAGTTACCATTCCGTGATTTGAAATCGTCCACAACTCTGATACATAACGTTAAATTTACTGAAGCGGAAACGTACTTAATCATTAAACTCGGGCTTCTGGCTAAGTATTGCGAGCAAGACGAGAAATAATTAATCGAACCATTCAAACAACAATCGAAACATATCCTACTTATCTGCGGCTATACTGGCTTAATTCTTGCCTTACCTCATGCTGTCGGGGAACCGCATCGCTGTGTACATTTCCTTCCTTCAACGACCCTCTCGACTCCATCATGTCTCCTTTCCCCGTAAAATGTTACACAAATTTACAATGTTTATTTTAACTCAGCAACTAAACAAACGGTAGCGCAGTAAATAATCGTTTTTGGTACGTCCCAATCAATTTACATGTTCAACCAATGATTCATTTGAATCTCCGCCTAATATCACCAAAACCAGCACAGAACCGAATAATTGACTCGCTCAATCTCTAGTTTAAAATACTAACTAAAACCGCTCGTATTTACATGCGCCAATGCGCTAGGGATTACGCCATGACCTCCTGCAACGCAGCGTGCTGGATTCCAAAGTACTACGATCGCCTGGCATCACACCTCTAGTACAGCATCGGCTACACATAAATTTTTCCTGCCTTCCTAGGTAAAAAGTAGCGAGCCTGGACAGATGACCCAAATTACGTAAAATATCCCACTTAGTCCCTTATTGTTTAAATTTTGTAATCACCGGACCTGGGCAGAATTTCGGGTAGGATCGGAGAGGATGAGCAGCTTCGTGACTTACTGTGATCTGCCGCCGTCGGCTCTGTTCTTGCCGTCTTCCTCTCTCTGCGGCTGTCAGCCCTGCCACGGCGGACGGCTGCCGCCGCCGCGCCGCGGGCAGCGCGCGTGCTGGGGTCCCGTTGTCGACTGCCTCCGCTGCTGTCCGCTGCTGTCCGCTCCCCTTCCGCTGCTGTCCGCTCCTGTCCGCTGTCTTGTCTCCGCTGTCAGCCCTGCCACGGCGGACGGCTGCCGCCGCCGCGCCGCGGGCAGCGCGCGTGCTGGGGTCCCGTTGTCGACTGCCTCCGCTGCTGTCCGCTGCTCGTCGCTGCTGTCCGCTCCTGTCCGCTCTCTTGTCTCCGCTGTCCGCCGTCTTGTCTCCGCTGTCCGCCCTGCCACGGCGGACGGCTACCGCCGCCGCGCCGCGGGCAGCGCGCGTGCTGGGGTCCCGTTGTCGACTGCCTCCGCTGCTGTCCGCTGCTGTCCGCTGCTGTCCGCTCCTGTCCGCTGTCTTGTCTCCGCTGTCCGCCGCCTTGTCTCCGCTGTCCGCCCTGCCACGGCGGACGGCTACCGCCGCCGCGCCGCGGGCAGCGCGCGTGCTGGGGTCCCGTTGTCGACTGCCTCCGCTGCTGTCCGCTGCTGTCCGCTCCCCTTCCGCTGCTGTCCGCTCCTGTCCGCTGTCTTGTCTCCACTGTCAGCCCTGCCACGGCGGACGGCTGCCGCCGCCGCGCCGCGGGCAGCGCGCGTGCTGGGGTCCCGTTGTCGACTGCCTCCGCTGCTGTCCGCTGCTCGTCGCTGCTGTCCGCTCCTGTCCGCTGTCTTGTCTCCGCTGTCCGCCGCCTTGTCTCCGCTGTCCGCCCTGCCACGGCGGACGGCTACCGCCGCCGCGCCGCGGGCAGCGCGCGTGCTGGGGTCCCGTTGTCGACTGCCTCCGCTGCTGTCCGCTGCTGTCCGCTCCCCTTCCCCTGCTGTCCGCTCCTGTCCGCTGTCTTGTCTCCGCTGTCAGCCCTGCCACGGCGGACGGCTGCCGCCGCCGCGCCGCGGGCAGCGCGCGTGCTGGGGTCCCGTTGTCGACTGCCTCCGCTGCTGTCCGCTGCTGTCCGCTCCCCTTCCCCTGCTGTCCGCTCCTGTCCGCTGTCTTGTCTCCGCTGTCAGCCCTGCCACGGCGGACGGCTGCCGCCGCCGCGCCGCGGGCAGCGCGCGTGCTGGGGTCCCGTTGTCGACTGCCTCCGCTGCTGTCCGCTGCTGTCCGCTCCCCTTCCCCTGCTGTCCGCTCCTGTCCGCTGTCTTGTCTCCGCTGTCAGCCCTGCCACGGCGGACGGCTGCCGCCGCCGCGCCGCGGGCAGCGCGCGTGCTGGGGTCCCGTTGTCGACTGCCTCCGCTGCTGTCCGCTGCTGTCCGCTCCCCTTCCCCCCTCTGTGCGACGTTGCCTCTTTTTATACTCCGACCCGGCGGTGTCTTGCTCTGGGTGTGGCACACCCCCGTCTTCTGATTGGCCGATTCTTGCCGTCGACAATTTTGCATTTCTAGTGTATAGAGCTTCTTCAAACTTCTTAATGACCTTTCTTACTTAATTTTGTTCATAATATAATTGCTTCAAGTAGTGCATATTTCTTCCACTTTCTTGTTTGCTTGCTACCTATGGCCACGCCCTTTGCTTTGTTACTGCCATGTGTCTGGTGTCTGGTGCAAATATCTTTATATAAGTTTGATAAGAGGACTACGGCATCTTTATATAACCAGATAATTTTGGTTTCTTGATAATGCATCTTGCTGATAAAATGGTATTCTTCAATAATCAATCAGGTAGTCCTTTCAGTCATTGCATTCCAATTATTACGTCGTAGTATCGTTTTTAGATGACTTTCTTTTCATCCCTTTATTTTTCCAGCATGAAATGTTCGCCTTCTTCAGTTTAACGAAACTCTTGACATGCTTAATTTTGTATCATTGCTTGGAGCTACGTTCAAGTTCAGTAATTTGTAGTGCTGCATTAACAATCGTTAAATATATATACATATATATATATATATATATATATATATATATATATATATATATATATGCCGGCGTTGATCGTATTTCTAATTTTATCCTTACTTGCAATTAGCTCTTCGCCCTTGTGATAATATCAATTCTTCTTTTTAGACAATACTTCTGATTTTACGTCTTACTCCGCGTATATCGTACACGTCATTTGTTCCGCAATAATTGACTGCGATTTTCTATCCCTTCGCATCAATAGTGTCGGTTTATCATCCGCATTTCTTCTCAACAACGATTCTTCCCTTACTTCAAACCCGTCTCTTTGTTGGCGTGCTACAGTTCTACACAGCTGTCCCTCTGCCTTTGGGCGGCCGCCCTGGCTGTGCTGACTCATAGGACATAGAGGGGAGGGGCGGGGTGATGTGGCAGCGCCGGTAGGGACGGTACTGGGGCCGGTACGCAAATGGGACTGGTACCGTAATGGGTGTACCTGAGGGGCGTACACCCGGCTAGCGTTGCTCCCCGCCGTCGTCTCGCTTACTCAGCTGTTCTGGCGATGGCTGTGATGACTGTAGTTACTAGACTTGCAGTCTCGGGCTTCGGACCCGAGTTTTTGCATGTCTGGGTTGGATGCGAGGAGAGGGGGCGTCTGCCGCCGGCCGGCTCGGAATGTTTTGTCAGAGGAGTCAGGCCCGGTGCATTGGAACATGCTGAGAAGATGTACCCCGCTACACTTGTTCAGGAACTCACACTTTTCAGAATCTCATCCCTGGCTGCTGTGATTGCAGGATGGAGAGGAGGTCAAGTCCCAATGCCTTGTCTACTCTCAGCTCAGAGACGCGGCCGTTTTGGAGACTAACACTACCGTGGCCTGCGGTAGATGGCAGCACGATACATCGGAATACACCAGCACCATTATCATTGAGGTATAAAGGACGCTCTCCGTGTCGTGCTTGTCCAACATGTGCACTCAATGTATCCAATGGAGGCAATCGTTAAGAAACGTTGTAGAGTCGCGATGATAGGACACCAATTGAATAATTGACTACATCGGCAATACAAAGTAGGTATTTTATCACACGACAGCCGCCATAATGAATCGCATGCTTCACCTTCATATAAGCGGTTATGATTATATCTAAATCCTATTGTAACACTATCCTTGTCATAATATGGGCGCCAAATAATCTCAGCACTCGGTGCGCCCCAAAACCCAAATCAGCATCTCCCCATTGCTGTAATAATGTAATTCCATGGATGAGTAACTGAAGAGGTAAGTTATTGGACGATATGAAGTCATTCTCAATTTCCAATATTTATATAGTGAAAGTATTGGTAAATCATTGCTAAGCTCGGACTCGCACATTCCGATATTGGTGTTAAATGTCGTCAACTATCGCGCTATTCTTGGCTTTAACCCGCGCACTGCAGGGGGTTGATTTCCGCCCCCCCCCCCCTCAGGTTTTTCGAAGATAGCGAAAAAACGGCGGCGCGCAGCGCCGCCGGGTTTTAATACACCTGTTAGGACATCGATTGCGCACACTTTGAGAAAAACAATATGCTCGGGTCATCTCAGGTCAGGTCACCAAACCAGGTCAAGTGACCCCACCACCACAAATGTTTGCAGTTGTGCCAAAGCCAGAGTTTTTCACCGATCAGGTTGAAACTTGCAGGATGTCATGAGGGCATCAGTACTTACAATTCGCATCTCTCGGAATTTTGATATCGGTGACCTAAGGTCAGGTCAATTTCGTAACCTCCCCATAATAAGTCAATGGGGAAATATACAAATGCTTCATATTTCAAGGATATGCATGGTACTAGTTCAATTACTTCTGGATCATGTTATTATAAGATATTCTTGATGATCCAAGTGTAAGTTTTGTTCAGTGACCCCTATTGGGTCATTTGAGGTCATGCGATGTCACCATCACTTTTTTGTCAATTACTCTCGACATAATGAAGATAGATAAGTAAAACAGACGTCAATGTGTTTGTCTCGTCGAGACACGTCTTCCCATATGCAACATGCCCTACTTGGGTCACCACTTGACCTTGACCTTAGGTCAAATTGTTAAGTTGACTTAACAAGATCACCATATATATCATTCAAAGCGCCTTGACAAGATAAACACAATGGCGTAAACAGTGTTTCGTTATCTTTATTAGGTAAAAAGTTAATAGCAAAAACGATTTAACAAAAAAACTGCATTTTTTTCTTTTTGACCTCTGGAGCCTCAAATATTGACCTGAGATCAAATCTTAGTACACCTTAGCGATTACAAATTTCACTGGCTGGCGTTCACTTTTTTCCGTTTGTTTCTAACTATCATGGTTTCTGAGATGTATGGGAATTTCTGGAGCGATGTCCTAAAACAGGACAAACTGGAAAATTTGACCTTTGATGACCTCTGGTGACCTCAATTTTGACCTGACTTAAAAAAACACTGAAATACTTTCGATAGAACATGTATGAAGATATCAAATGCCTTTTCCGCTTCTCGCTACGTTGCGTAGTTTTCGAGATCTCAGGGGGGGGGGGGGGCGGAAATCAACCCCCCCTGCAGTTCGCGTTCGGCGCAAAGCCCCTGCAGTGCTCGGGTTAATGTCCTCGGACCGCGTCTATTGATTTGTTCCTCTGATAATTACGCCGGGTCAGACAGGGTTCAGCTACCTGAACTGCGAATTCCACAGGGGATCTCGTGGTCAATATCCCCAATATGGGGAGCTCGTGGTCAATATCCCCAATATGGGGAGCTCGTGGTCAATATCCCAATATGGGGAGCTCGTGGTCAATATCCCCAATATGGGGATCTCGTGGTCAATATCCCCAATATGGGGATCTCGTGGTCAATATCCCCAATATGGGGAGCTCGTGGTCAGTATCCCCAATATAGGGAGCTCGTGATCAATATCCCCAATATGGGGAGCTCGTGGTCAATCTCCCAATATGGAGATCTCGTGGTCAATATCCCAATATAGAGAGCTCGTGGTCAATATCCCAATATGGGGAGCTCGTGGTCAATATCCCTAATATGGGGAGCTCGTGGTCAATATCCCCAATATGGGGAGTTCGCGGTCAATATATCCCCAATATGGAGAGCTCGTGGTCAATATCCCCAATATTGGGAGCTCGTGGTCAATATCCCCAATATGGGGAGCTCGTGGTCAATATCCCAATATGTGGAGCTCGTGGTCAATATCCCCAATATGGGGAGTTCGCGGTCAATATATCCCTAATATGGTGAGCTCGTGGTCAATATCCCCAATATGGGGAGCTCGTGGTCAATATCCCCAATATGGGGAGCTCGTGGTCAATATCCCCAAGATGGGGAGCTCGTGGTCAATATTCCCAATATGGGAAGCTCGTGGTCAATATCCCCAATATCAGTAGCTCGTGGTCAATATCCCAATATGGGGAGCTCGTGGTCAATATCCCAATATGGGGAGCTCGTGGTCAATATCCCCAATATGGGGAGCTCGTGGTCAATATCCCCAATATGGGGAGCTCGCGGTCAATGTATCCCCAATATGGAGAGCTCGTGGTCAATATCCCCAATATGGGGAGCTCGTGGTCAATATCCCCAATATGGGGAGCTCGTGGTCAATATCCTTAATATGGGGAGCTCGTGGTCAATATCCCCAATATGGGGAGCTCGTGGTCAATATCCCCAATATGGGGAGATCATGGTCAATATCCCCAATATGGGGAGCTCGTGGTCAATATCCCAATATGGGGAGCTCGTGGTCAATATCCCCAATATGGGGAAGTCGCGGTCAATATCCCCAATATGGGGGAGCTCGTGGTCAATATCCCCAATATGGGGAGCTCGTGATCAATATCCCCAATATGGGGAGCTCGTGGTCAAAATCCCCAATATGGGGAGCTCGTGGTCAATATCCCCAATATGGGGAGCTCGTTGTCAATATCCCCAATATGGGGAGCTCGTGGTCAATATCCCCAATATGGGGAGCTCGTGGTCAATATCCCCAATATGGGAGCTCGTGGTCAATATCCCCAATATGGGGAGCTCGTGGTCAATATCCTTAATATGGGGAGCTCGTGGTCAATACTCCCAATATGGGGAGATCGTGGTCAATATCCCCAATATGGGGAGCTCGTGGTCAATATCCCCAATATGGGGAGCTCGTGGTCAATATCCCCATTATGGGGAGCTCGTGGTCAATATCCCCATATGGGGAGCTCGTGATCAATATCCCTAATATGGGGAGCTCGTGGGTCAATATCCTCAAGGCTGGCCAGATGCCGGTTAAAAGCGCTCCCGGCTAGGCGCGAGGGACATCGAACCATGTGGCGCCCTGACGGACTACACCAAAATTGTCTTGAACCATGTGGAGCCCCGACGGACCACCACCAAAATTGTCTGAACCATATGGAGCCCCGACGGACCACACCCAAAAATTGTCTGAACCATGTGGAGCCCTGGCGGCCACCCCCCCAAACAATATTTGAACCATGTAGCGCCCTGACGAACCACACCACCCAAAATTGTCTGAACCATGTGGCGCCCTGACGAACACAAAATTATTTTAACCATTGTGGCGCCCTGACGGACCACCACCCAAAATTGTCTGAAACCATGTGACGCCCTGAAGGACCACACCCAAAATTATCTAGGTGATGTTTCATCAGTCATCATATGAAACATTAATATGAGGTACTGCAAGCTCTCAGAACGAAATAATACACCAAATAACCAGACATGGGGTGTGTATGTGGTTACCAGGATGTCATCTTTACAGTAAACCGAAATTTAACATGGTGTTGAGTTTTCGTTCCAGCCGGGTGGAAAGCAGCAATTCTTACTGTTTCTCTTGCTCGCGGGTCCCCATTAGATGGCCGGCTCTCCGCCAAATCAACAATACCATACGTTACACATTGAACATAAAACGGAAAATATGCAGCCTTCTCTACTAAGAAACGGAAAAAGGGTATGTAACATGAAACGCCAAGGATTGGTATGTAACGACAGCTAATGACAGTCACCCTATTTACCGATTTAAACACGTTTTCACGTTGTAAACGTTGCGCGTACAAATTCACGATCATACATCACCATCGGTGTCGGAAATAGATCATCCGTCACCATCGGTGTCGGAAATAGATCATCCGTCACCATTGGTGTCTGAAATAGATCATCCGTCACCATCGGTGTCGGAAATAGATCATCCGTCACCATCGGTGTCGGAAATAGATCATCCGTCACCATCGGTGTCGGAAATAGATCATCCGTCACCATTGGTGTCGGAAATAGATCATCCGTCACCATTGGTGTCGGAAATAGATCATCCGTCACCATCGGTGTCGGAAATAGATCATCCGTCACCATCGGATGTCGGGAAATAGATCATCCGTCACCATTGTGTTCGGAAATAGATCATCCGTCACCATCGGTGTCGGAAATAGATCATCCGTCACCATTGGTGTCGGAAATAGATCATCCGTCACCATCGGTGTCGGAATATATCAATCCGTCACCATTGGTGTCGGAAATAGATCAACCTTCACCATCGGTGTCTGAAATAAGATCATCGTCACCATTGGTGTCTGAAATTGATCATCCGTCACCATCGTGCGGAAATAGAGCATCCCGTCACCATTGGTGTCGAGAAATAGATACATCCGTCACCATCGGTGTCGATAAATACCCCGCATTGCTCTATTATCACTGGGTCCATGCTGCAGACGGAAGCTGCTCTGAGGAGGCCCACTTAGCAACAAATACTTTTTCGAATTAATACAAACTATATTTGTTCAATTTTAGTCCCCGAAATGAATACTACGCTTGGTATAATTTTTGGCGCTGGAGTAAATGGTGAAGGGTCTGCTAAGAGAAAATTGATAACAACCGGGGTAAATATTGTCCCCTCCAGTACGCCGTCTTGACAGATTCATTGTATTTGTAATGTGTTCGTTACATTTGTTTGATGAATGCACGAGCAAATATAATATAATATTTAGTTGGCACGTGGTTACATTATGCTTAGTTACGTCACATACGTTTCCTTTGCTGAGATGATGGGACGTCAGTGATGTCCTGTCTGCCATCATTAATTACACGAGTACTCGCCAATGCTTGCTGTGTACTGTTTCAGTGGAACCTGGTGTGCGGTCCGCAAATGGCTCCAGTATGACTTGAAAGGCAATCTACATGATGGGAATCATGTTCGGTGTGATGACCTGGGGTGTGATAGCTGAAGGTGAGAAGACCGGGTGTGGGATTGTTGACCAGGTGAGAAGACCTGGGTTGTGATTGTTGACAGTGTGATCAGACCCTGGGGTGTGATTGGTTGACAGGTGAGCAGGACTGGGATTGGATTGTTGACGTGTGAGCAGCCCTGGGGTGGGATTGTTGACATGTGAGGAGACCTGGGGTGTGATTGTTGACAGGTGGGTATATCTGGGTTTGATTGTTGACATGTGATCATACCTTGGGTGGGGATTGTTGACTATGTGAGCAGACTTGGGGTGGGATTTGTTGACATTGTGATCAATACATGTGGGTGTGATTGTTGACAGGTGATCATACCTGTGGTGGGGATTGTTGACATATGAACAGGAACCTGGGGGTGGGATTGTTGCATGTGATGATTATAAAACTCTGGGGGGGAGGTGATAGTTGACAGTGTGAGCAGACCTTTGGGTGAGTTTGTTGACAAGTGAGCAAGACCTGGGTGTGATATCTGTCATGTGGTCAGATCTGGGATGGATGTGTTGTTGGACAGGTGAGTAGACCTGGGGTGGGATTGCTGAACAGGTGAGCATTATCAGGATCACACCGGCCGCCGGCGCGGTTGCAATACTCAAAAACAACCAATATACACGCGAGCATGAGCTGGAAACTTTTCTTCTCGTCCATAGTTTTCGGTGGACATGGATATTGCGTGTATTATCAATACCACACTATAGTCAATTGTAGTCGGATTGATGATCCATCGTTTTTACATCGAATGACTTGGTGTTCACACAATAAGCTTAGGTCACGCTAACACCTGTAAGAAGCGGATTATATTGTATTTTCTTATGTTTATTATTGCGTACATTTGACCAGCTGTTCACCAGCTTGTGACCGCTGTTGACCAGCTGTTGACCAGCTGAGAGAATCGGGTCCCCTCCAGGTACGGCAGACGGCCAGCCCTCGCTGGTACTGTCTGGCACTCAACTTGTCTCAGCTCTCTGGCCACGGTAGCCTCCAGCATGCGTGGAGATGTTCCTCCTACTTAGATTTCCTGGCCGCCTCTTCGGGATCGGAATGTACACAACAGGGCTTGTCATGTTGTACGTACAACAGAAAGTTGGAATGAACTACTCCTGCGAAAATGTTAGTGTCCAGTTATTTTTCGTGCATGTGTCAGAAGAAGTTAATGCCAGTTCTATTTCGAGCGTGTGTCTACAGGATTGTGTTGTAAGTTTCACGTGTGCCAGCAGGAGTTGTCCTGTCGTACCATAGCGGACTTTTAGAGTAGCGATTGGGTGTAAGTTTCACGTGTGTCAGCAGGAGTTGTCTCTGTCGTTACCATAGCGACTTTTAGAGTAGCGATTGGGTGTCATTTTCACGTAGTGTCGGCACCTCAGCAGGAGGAGTTGTATTGTGACGTGGCGGACAGCGGCAGCGATAGAGTGCCAGTGTGACTGGACTTGTGTCCTGTGGTGACCCGTGGGCTGCTGTTGTCCTGTGGTGACTGTGTGGGCATGCTTTGTCCCTGTGGTGACCGGGGCTGATGTTGTCCTGTGGTGACCGTGGTCTGCTGTTGTCCTGTGGTGGACTGTGTGGGCTGCTGTTGTCCTGTGGTGACCATGGGCTGATGTTGTCCGTGGTTGACCGTGGGCTGTGGGCAGTGTTGTCCTGTGGTGACATGGGCTGGTGTTTGTCCTGGGAGTGACCGTGGGCTGCTGTATCCTGTGGTGACTATGGCCGGGTGTATCCTGTGGTGGACCATGGCCGGCTGTATTTCCAGTGATGACCATGGCCGGCTGTTATCCTGTGGTGACCATGGCCGGACTGTTATCTGTGGTGACATTTGCCGGGTGTTATCCTGTGATGACAATGGCCGACTGTTGTCCTTTGGTGACCATGGCCGGGTTGTTTATCCTGTGTTGACCATGGCCGGGTGTTATCCTAATGTGTTAACCATGGCCGGGTGTTATCCTGTGGTGACCATGCGGGGTGTTATCCTGTGGTGACCATTTGCCGGGTGTTATCCGGTGCTGGACTGTGTCCGGCTGTTATCCTGTGATGACCATGGCCGGGTGTTAACACTTGTGTTGACCATGGTCGGGTGTTATCCTGTGATACCATGGTCGGGTGTTGTCCTGTGATGACCATGACCGACTGTTGTCCTGCTGATGACCATGGCCGGGGTGTTATCCTGAGATGACCATGTCCGGGTGTTATCCTGTGTTGACCATGGTCAGGGTTGTTGTCCTGTGATGACCATGGCCCGGACTGTTGTCCTGTGGTGACCATGGCGGGTGTGATCACTGTGTGTGACCATGGTCGGTGTTATCCCTGTGGTGACATGGCCTGGGTGTTATCCTGTGGTTGGACCATGGCCCGGGTTGTTATCCTGTGATGACCAAGGCAGCGAGGAGGTGGTCGGGACCGGTTGGCGGGCGCTGCTCGGCACCACCTACTGTCTGCCCGGTGTCTTGTGGCTTCATCACCAATGGGGGGACTCGGCTACCTGGTCAGAGACTGGCGACCTGCTGCTGCTGACTGTCCTCACTGCCCGGTCTGCTGTTCGCTTCCTTCTACTGGGTGAGCCAGGCTGACTGTTCATGTGGTGGATAATGCCCGGTATTCCTGGCGGATTGATATGGTGGTAATGAAGTGATACGAAAATGGTTTGTCATTAATATAGTGGTTAAAGTTTATCTTAAATGAGGTGCCTACCTAACGTTTACAAAGGTGGTACATTTTTGCATTAGTCTTGTTGACTGGACAGTATCTGATGTTTTCACTTAGATTATGCCACGCGAAATGAACCATTTAATTAATTTAACATCATGCAATTGTGCAAAATAGTTTGTCTTGTATTTGCTAGATATTCTGCATATACAGCTCGTAATACGGACAATGTAGGTACGAAGTGGTGGTGCGCCGTTAATTGTCGTCCTCTGCTTCCTAGGCTTGTCCACGAGTCCCCGCGCTGGCTCCCTGTCCAAAGGCAGGGTTTCTGAGGCTAGAGACATAATGGAACAGATCTGTAAATTCAACGAAATGGAGCCGCTGGAGAAATTACCAGGAAGTCGAGGTTTGCTATCAGTCATAGACAGTAACTATTTGCAGAATGCGATATTTTGAGTACAATTTATTACTAACCGTTTTCATGAGCTTTAGTTCGGTTCAAATATTGCATACAATACTAATGACGTAAGATATATAATAGCCGTTTTTTACGAAGGATTATTGCGCTGAAAAAGTTTCTGAAGATTCTGAAAGTTTTGAAAAACTACACAACTTTTACATGCTCGATTTTTGGCTGGAAATGTCCCTTATTGTTTTTTAATATGTTGGTAAGAATAAAATATGTTTACAAAATTGCGGTTTGGTGGTAATAAGCAAGATAGTATTGATAGTCTTCCTTGCAAAGTCTGAGAAGATACTATCAATACTTTATTTATTACCACCAAACCGCAATTTATCAAATATTTTATTTCTTACGGACATATTAACAAATTATGAGGGACATTGCAAGCACAAAAATCACATGATAAAGTTGTGTAGTTTTTTCAAACTTTTCAGAATCTTTCAGAAACTTTCAGCGCAATAATCCTTCGTGAAAAACGGCTAATGCTGGGGAATAATAAATGATTTTATGTTTAGCATTTATAATGCCTAAATCGTAGCATATTATGCTTATAAAATGCTATATATATATGCATATAGTGCGATAATGCTATAATGCATTAAAATATGTAAAGCAGTATCTTGCGTTACTGCTTGGCAAATAGGCGACAATGTATAAACTGTAGCTTTAGTCGCTTTACAGGCTATTCTTGATTGCTGCTTTTGTCCTAACTGTGCTGATGATGTGTATTTGCTTTGGATGGATTGCATTGCAAGATAAATAGCAGAGCATACCTATGAAGTACAAAATGAGCCGGAATCTTCAAACGCCATCTAAACGTATAGATACCTATTTACTCGGATATGCCGGTTGAACTTTCGAAATTTGAGCGGTTGAGGATACAATTGTGCGAAGCTCATTTTCATTGATGAATATTTAAGCATAAGATAACACAAACCTAAACATATATCGGTTCAACAACATAACATTCCACTCACTGTTTTCATTTCTTTTTTTGTGTAAATTGTATTGCAGCTGTTTTTAGGTTTGTCGGTTTGCAGCTGACATTCTTTTGTATTAATTCCATTGAACATCTTCATTTGCAATTCAATATGCCTAATAATGTCTCCTCATCAATCTAATAATTACTCTGACACATAATAACATAAATAATAGGTCTGGACTTGTGACATATTTTTTGACTACTCACCAGGGCCTCAGGAAACTCTGTGCCCTTTACCCTGTTGAGCCCCCCCCCAAGTGCTGATAACTGATAACTGCATGCATACCTTTCAAAGTCGGATTTTTTAAATTTTATTTTTACAATTCCAACACAGTTTCTGACTATCAGGCACACTTGCTATGTAAAACCACGGTACTTTGAACACTCTATACACGTGGTTAAGGTGCTGTAATAAGCGAGTGTCAAAATGCTGTGTTCATATTATAACATGTATGTATGTATTGTATGGTATGCGTAATTGCCCTCACACTTTTAATAAACAACTCCCCATGTGTGAGGGGAGACACACACAACAAATAAGTTGTATTACAGTTTTGCTTCATATTTAGCTGTCTTTATGTCCAAATTCCGTTACAACTTCATTCCAAAAAATGGCCCATGCTAAAAATGATATTGCACCAGCCGTTATCGGACAGAAATATCGTGGCTAAAAATAATAGTTTTTTTTTTATTCCATCAAGAAACATAGTATTATTAGTTTTCCTTCTTTTGCATTATTATTTTTTGACCTTCTGTTGCCATCGATATAGAAGGGCTACCGAAACTTGATATATAATATATTAGGAAGTATAACTTTCCGATCACGGATCATTATCAAATGAAATAAAAGCCTAAAAAGACGATAAGATGGACGGTAAATAGACAACAGTCCAAAATAATAAAAGCCTCTAGGAAAAGTTTTGAGTTGATAATTGATCATAGAAAATCATATATTGATTCGTAATATTTTCTTTTTCTTATTTCCAATATTTGTGTATAAGTTTCGAAATTATATCAAGGAGAGGTCAAAAGGAATCAAATCAAAGGAAGAAACTAGTAAGTATATGCATCTTCCTTTGCTCAAGCACTGCACGATGAATTACAAAATAAAAGACGTTGAGAGGGTGGGTAACTCCTTATCCAACACATTTTGTGTTATCCCACAGCAAAACTGATACAAATCTTAAACAAAAATGTGAAAATGGATATCTATAGCTATCCGCTCCTGTGGGATGTTCTGTCGATGGCTTTCCATCCAAAGCAAAACCAACATCACAGGGCACAAACGTACCACGAATTTAACAGCTGACACCCTGTCGTGGTCTGATTTCAGCAACGCCTCCCCGAAAAACGCACCGCCGGACTTGAGAACTTTCCTGGGAGTTTTGCGTAACGGGAAGTAGGCAGCTCTGTTCGTCTGCCTGTTTCTTCTGCTGGCTGGTGAACAGTATGGGTGTTCTACGGCATCGTCCTGAACTACGGGCGACTTCGGGTGGCAATATGTACTTGAACGCCACCCTAGGAGGTTAGTCTGCACTGCTCGGGAAGCACACCAACAGAGCTACAGAGAGGACTTGTTAGTCAGCACCGTGTGTATTTGTTGTAAACATTTTTATACTCTTTTATACAAATGCTCACCCATATTATTCATGATTTAAACATCAAACTTATGCTTCTTTTCTAACTAGTTCATTACAATGCTTGACAGCCTGAGAGGCAATGAATGTGCATTATTATCATGGCCCGAATTG
>JAXIVJ010011513.1:0-43376 GCA_036785665.1 Chirona hameri
ACCTCGGATTTTTACCATGTCCAGAACTAGCAGATTTTGCTCTTCAGAAAACCTCAAATTATTAAATGATAAATGTAAATAAAAAGGCATGTTCCTATGACCAGTTTTGGCTAGAAATACAAAAAAAGTATATTATTTGTTCGTATCTTGTTCCAAAAATGTCAAAAAAGTTATTAAAAAAATGACGTCATCAGTTTCGTTACACTTAGGAAGAAACTGATGACGTCCAGTTTCACTCAGTCAAAACTTTTTCACTCACTCACTCAGTCAAAATTAAGGATATTGCTTTGAAATTTGGTATTGAGTATTTTCTATACTCATTTCTCTCACATATATTCCGGTTTTTCTAATATTTTGAAAATTTTGATTTTGTGGCGATTTTTCTCCAAAAACATATATCGAGAAAAAATAATTAGTTTGCAATTGCATCAAAACTCTGTTCTACCTACGATTTTCCAAATATTTCTCATTTTTTACCAACATGACGTCATCAAAACATTAGTATCTCCCTCCCAAGACTACTTGACCAATTTCAATAAAATTGCTACAGCCAACGTAAAATTGTTGTAACTACATGCTACCAAACATACAGCAAGATGCAACCCCATATGTCAAAAGTTATTAAAAAAAACTCAGGGGTGCCTGTCAGGCCGTAGATAGTAATGTTAGGTAGTAGGTTGCAAGTCTATACTTTCTGCAATATTTTTATTAAACTCTTTTTAAGCATATCTTGAACATTAAGCCCAAAACAATGCCATTCTCGCCCCTCAGCCAGACCGGGGAGCGTGTGGCCGTCTCGCCCCACAGCCAGACCGGGGGCAGCGTATAGGCCGTCTCTCCCCCTTCCCTCAGCCGGGACCGGGGCAGCGTATGGCCGTCTGGACCCCTCAGCCAGACCGTGGGCAGCGTATGGCCGTATCCCCCTCCCCCCCTCAGCCGGACTCTCCTCATCAGCCGTTGCTTTCCACAAGTCAGGGGTGGGGTGCCTCTGCACGTGCGCACGTGCTCACCCCTATTCTACACTGAGAAACACGTGTTAGAACTTTGAATATTGGTTTCCGATTCGAGGTACTTGGTTAGTCTCCATTTCATTGGAATTATCTCGACATGGAGGACGTAGGGCGAGTGGTTAAAATACATTGAACGAGGTTGCAACAACTGCACGATGTGCACGTTGCGGAAAATAAACTGCTGCATTTGCCCATGTATTTGAATAGGCGCCTGCCAGGCACACGCATGCGTTTTCTGCCGCTGCGTAAAGATGTGTTTCAGCCTTTTCAGCTCGTCTTTCAGCCTTAAAACTGTGTTTCCAAGCCCCACTCGAGAAGGGCCACTGGACGTCCTACCAGGATGTCCCTCTTGCCCCTCCCTTGGGATACGCCTCATGGTCCTTTATACTGACCAAGGGTATCACAGACAAGACAATACCAGGGCAGCAATTAATCACAAAAACTCAAATTGCTGTATGACAAATGGGAAAATGAAATGATTGAACCTTTCCTTAGGAACTGTTTTACCAGTTTGCTTCTACCTACCCATTTAGCCTGACAAAAAGATCGAATCGTTGCTGTTTCTCTTTTGGCTCTTGTTGCATGATGCCGGCTTGTCATTGAATTCGAATCAACTATCTACGGTTCTCAAATCGATCTTTCCAAGCACATCGTTACATCGATCATAGGAGGCTGGATGCACGAGCTCATTAATCGTCCTTACGAATTGAAACTTGCGTGCCACTTTCGCAAAAGAAAAAAACTTGCAACTACGCAGTCGTGACGTTTTCTTGAAAACACTGTGTTGTATTGTTACACTTACAAGTAAAGGAAATGCAGTGTTGTTTTCATTTTTAACTTTTGAACAAATGTGCATTATTTTGGACTTACAGCTTCACGGCGTTTTCAAGGAGCTTCGTGACTGGAGAGGGGACAAAATCGTCAACTATTGAAATGTTAAAATAGCCTGTCGTACCTGGCATAAGGAGGGAGGCAATATTGACCCACCTCGAGAGCCAGGGGGGGTGCATGGCCCTGTTGCCCACCTCCCCCCCCCCACCTGCGGCCGCCAGTGGTGACATATCGCACATTTACGATATTTGACCCAGACTAGAGTGTGTATGAACAACGGCGGTATAGTTTCATGCTTAGCGGGGCCTTCACTACTGAGCGTTGCACCGCAATTATTTGTTACGAGCGAGCGCGAAGGTACGCTCGTTCTTTCCGTGGTATATGGGAAAGCATCTGAATATGAAGCGGCCCGGCCCGGCCCGGCCCGACCCGTGGCGACGCTTTTGAGAAGCTCATATCTCTGCAAACTACCACACATCGATTGACAAGCTGACTTCTTTGCTGAGCAGCCCCATCCAACCCTACCCTGTTTGAGACCAGTGCCGACTCATGTGGATGCTACCACACTGTGCGTGCCGCGTGCCGCGTGAGGGGTGTTGAAAAAGGTTTTTTTTTTCTTCGCAAAAACTCTGCAACGGTGGAACCGTTGTGTGCATAATTTGGTGTGTGTGGTAGAGACCCTCAGCCGCCAATTTGCACAAGTCAGGGGTGGGGTGCCTCTGCAACGTGCGCACGTCCACAACCCTATTCTATATCTCAGAAACGGCTGAACCGATTGCGTTCTAATTTGGTGTGTGGTTAGGGACCCTCTCAGCCGTTGCTGTTCCCACAAGTCAGGGGTGGGGTGCCTCTGCACGTGCGCACGTGCCCAACCACCCTAATTCTACACTGAGAATACAGTGTTTAGAACTTTGAATGATTGGGTTTCGTCGAGGTACTTGGTTAGTACTCCATTTCCATTGGAATTATTCTCGAACATGGAGACATTTTTCATGTTACAGTATGTCAACTAGTCTCACTGAATTTCAACATTGCTACAGTTGTATCCGTTGATATAATGTTGGATAATGATGAGACCCACCGAGTACTCTACCACTTGCAATGCTGTTAAGCTATAAATTGTCATGGATCAACGAGACCTCATAGCGCGACATCAAAGAAATCCGAACCAGGGTCCTCCACTCGGGGAAAGCCTTACACAGCCAATTACGCAACGAAGGCCCTGCTTCCCCACGCTGACCGGCGGGAAGACCCGCTGGCCGCCCGAGTTCCGTAATTTTTTGGCGCTAGCCGGCGGGATGCCTCATCTCCATCGTCCGCCGCCCGCCGGTATCCTTCGACATATAGTGCAAAATTATTTGTGACATAACATTTTGAGAACATAGATAAAAAATATTCTGGATATATTATTGTTAACACTCTAACGATTTTAACAAATTTTAATAAAATATCCTTATTCGCATTCTAACAAAGCAAATTGAAATGTCGTCTACTACGAGCGGCATTTCCCAGGGTCGCACTTCCGGTCCGGTCCGTCCAGGGGCTGTCATCCCGGATTCCCCATGTATCGGCTGCCGAGCGGCTCAGTATTAGCGATGACGTCACTTGGCGCTCTGGTCAAGTTCGTGGCCAGCCCTTGTTTCCCCCCCCCGCCGCAGCTGCGCTTTCGAGCGTTTTGCGGTCTTTTGAACGGGTGTTGACGAGCGTGCAACTTGAAGTCGTCACCGTAGATAAGTAAGTAAGGTAGTTAGGTTGCAAGTCTATACTTTTGCAATATTTTTGATTTTAAAGCTTTTTTGAAAGCATATATTTGACATTAAGCCACAACTAATGCCATTTCTCGCCCCTCAGCCAGACCGGGGAAGCGTGTGCCCGTCTCGCCCCTCAGCCGGACCGGTGCAGCGTATGCCCGTCTCGCCCTCAGCCAGACCGGGGCAGCGTATGGCCGTCGTCTCCCCCTTTCCCCTCAAGCCGGACCGGGGCAGCGTATGGCCGTCTCACCCCTCAGCCAGACCGGGCAGCGTATGGCCGTATCCCCCCTCCCCCTCAGCCGGACCGGGCAGCGTATGGCCGTCTCACTCCCCTCACTCAGACCGGTGCAGCGTATGGCCGTCTCGCCAGTCGCCCCTCACCACAGACCGGGCAGCGCATGTCCGTCTCATCCCTCAGCATGATTAAGGGAGGGATAATTATTCGCGGTAAATGTAATCTTAATAGGATCGTACCTTTAGGCGCAACTATCCGTATCTCGTTCGAAATATTTGCACCGCACCGTGCCGCGTGCGAGGACAGCCGAAGTCGGACCAGAGGCACCAGTGACTGTCACGCTAATGTGCGATTGGGGGCGCTAAAATCCCCGGATGACTCTACCCGGACTGGCTGAGGGGCGAGACGGGCATAACGCTGCACCGGTCCGGCTGAGGGGGCGAGACGGCCACACGCTTCACCGGTCTGGCTGAGGAGCGAGAAATGACATTTTTTTGGCTTAATGTTCA
Organism: Chirona hameri; assembly: GCA_036785665.1. Taxonomy (NCBI): domain Eukaryota; kingdom Metazoa; phylum Arthropoda; class Thecostraca; order Balanomorpha; family Balanidae; genus Chirona; species Chirona hameri. Next base: position 4,337 of record JAXIVJ010011513.1, read on the forward strand.
AGATATGCTTTAAAAAAGCTTTAAAAAAATATTGCAAAAGTGTAGACTTGGCAACCTAACTACCTAACTTACTTATCTAACGGCGACGACTTCAAGTTGCCGCTCGTCAACACCCGTCAAAAGACCGCAAAACGCTCGAAAGCGCAGCTGCGGCGACAGGGCTGGCCACGACTTGACCAGAGCACCAGTGACGTCCATCGCTAATACTGGCCGCTTCGACCGGAAATGCGACTCTGGGAAATGCCGCTCGTAGTAGAACGTCATTTCAATTTGTCTTTGTTAGAATGCGAATAAGGATATTTTATTAAAATTTTGTTAAAATCGTTAAGAGTGTTAAAATAATTATATCCAGATATTTTTATCTATGTTCTCAAAATGTTATGTAACAAATAATTTTGCACTATATGTCGAGGGAATACCGGCGGGCGGCGAACGATGGAAATGAGCATCCGCCGGCTAGCGCCAAAAAATTACGGAAACGGGCGCCAGCGGGTCATCCCGCCGGTCGGCGTGGGGAAAGCTGGGCCTTCGTTGCGTAATTGGCTGTGTAAGCTCTCCCGAGTGGAGGACCCCGGTTCGGATTTATTTTGATGTCGCGCTATGAGGTCAGTTGATCAAGACAATTTATAGGCTTAACAGCATGCAGTGGTAGAGTCTCGGTGGGGTCTCATCATTATCCAACATTATCTCAACGATACAATGTAGCAATGTTGAGATGCAGTGAGATAGTTGACCATACTGTAACATGAAAAAATGTCTCCATGTTCGAGATAATTCCAATGAAATGGAGACTAACCAAGTACCTCGAACGAAACCAATCATTCAAAGTTCTAAACACTGTTTCTCAGTGTAGAATAGGGGGTGAGCACGTGCGCACGTGCAGAGGCACCCCACCCCCTGACTTGGGAAAAGCAACGACTGAGAGGTCCCTAACCTCCACACCAAATAAGAACGCAATCGGTTCAGCCGTTTCTGAGATATAGAATAGGGTTGTGGACGTGCGCACGTGCAGAGGCACCCCACCCCTGACTTGTGTGCAAAATTGCGGCTGAGGGGGGGTCTCTAACCACACACCAAATTTGCACACAATCGGTTCCACCGTTGCAGAGTTTTTGCGAGAAAAAAAAAAACCTTTCAACACCCCTCACGCGGCACGCGCCACGCGCAGTGGTAGGCGCCCACGTGAGTCGGCACTGGTCTCAAACAGGGTAGGTTGGATGGGGCTGCTCAGCAAAGAAGTCAGCTTGTCAATCGGATGTGTGGTTGCAGAGATATGAGCTTCTCAAAAGCGTCGCCACGGGTCGGGCCGGGCCGGGGCCGGGCCGCTCAATATTCAGATGTTTCCCATATACCACGGAAAGACGAGCGTACGCTTCGCGCTCGCTCGTAACAAATAATTTGCGGTGCACGCTCAGTAGCTGAAGGGCCCCGCTAAGCTGAAACTATACCGCCGTGTTCATACACCACTCTAGTCGGGTCAATATCGTAAAAGTGCGATATGTCACCACTGGCGGCCGCAGGGGGGGGGGGGGGGGGGCACAGGGCCATGCACCCCCCCCTGGCTCTCGAAGGTGGGGTCATATTGCCTCCCTCTTTGCCAGTACCGACCAGGCCTATTTTAACATTTCAATAGTTGACGATTTTGTCCCTCTCCAGTCACGAAAGCTCCTTGAAAACGCCGTGAAGCTGTAAGTCCCAATATAATGCACATTTTGTTCAAAAGTTAAAATGAAAGCAACACTGCATTCCTTTACTTGTAAGTGTAACATACAACACAATGTTTCAAGAAAACGTCACGACTGCGTAGTTGCCAAGTTTTTTTCTTTTGCGAAAGTGGGCACGCAAGTTTCAATTCGTAAGACGATAATGAGCTCGTGCATCAGCCTCTATGTCGATGTACCTATGTGCTTGGAAAGATCGATTTGAGAACCGTAGATAGTTGATTCGAATTCAATTGACAAGCCGGCATCATGACAAGAGCAAAAGAGAAACAGCAAACGATTCGATCTTTTTGTCAGGCTAAATGGGTAGGTAGAAGCAAAACTGGTAAAACAGTTCTAAGGAAAGGATCAATCATTTCAATTTCATTTGTCATACAGCAATTGCAGTTTTGTGATTAATTGCTGACCCTGGTATTGTCCTTGTCTGTGATACCCTTGTCAGTATAAGGAACCATGGGGCGTATCCAAGGAGGGGCCAAGAGGGGACATCCTGGGACGTCAGTGGCCCTTCTCGAGGGGCTGAAACACAGTTTTAAGGCTGAAACGAAGCTGAAAAGGCTGAAACACATCTTTACGCAGCTGCAGAAAACGCATGCGTGTGCCTGGCAGGCGCCTATTCAAATACATGGGTAAATTTGATCAGTTGATTTTCCGCAACGTGCACATCGTGCAGTTGTTGCAACCTCCGTTCAATGTATTTTAACCCTCGCCCTACCAGGGGGGCGTGCCAGGGCCCCCCTGAGAGGTTTTTCTTGAATAACTTTTGACATATGGGTGCATCTTGCTGTAATTTTTGGAAGTTTGAGCTTTTGGGCCATTTTTTCTCTCAATATTGTCTCTTAACAAAAAGTTGAAATAACACCACTTCTCATTGACTCGTAATGTTAAAAATCGGGCCCAAGAAACTGCAAGCCTCTGTGTAGAAGTGGTTTCTTGAGCCGATTTTTACCATTACGAGTCAATGAAAAGTGGTGTAAATTTCAACTTTTTGTTAAGATACAATATTGACAAAAATGGCCCAAAAGCTCAAACTTACATTGTTAAAAATCGCCTCGCAATTAGACGGTTGGTTAGAAAATATCTCGAAAAGGGAGCACTCGGCACGGGTCTGAAGCCGATAGTAGGAGACACTTGGATCCAATCTCACCAAATGCCGTGAATGCGCAAGTACGGCATGCCGTAAATGTTGTGCTCAGAATGCAAGCACAGGGAACCCACGGCGTTTGGTTTGTCCAAGCTCAAATGTCGAAATAGCTCAGTTCGGGAGAACGGTAGGCTGAAGTTCGGGATGTCCCCGGTTCGATCCCGGGTTCCAAAAGCTTTGCAGGCCGGCGTACAAATATGCCGTACGACGGCATTGGTAAGATTGGGTGCGATCACTGGAACTTGTTAGATTAGCCCTGGGAGACTGCATTATTGTGTTAGAAAGCGCAGCACTTTGTGTGGCAATAGTTTACTGTACCAGGGGCGGATTCAGCCTGCTCCTGGGACAAGTGGCCATCCCCACCCAAAGGTCCTGAAACCATGATGATTTGTCCCTCCCCCCCCCCCCGGTCAACAAGTTTTCGCTGACGGCCTGACGTCCCGCCTACCCTCCGCCCGCTCAACAACTTTTTGGAAATACGTCACTGGATTTGCCCCCCCCCCCAAAAAAAAAAAAGAGAAGAAAGAAGAAGAAGAAGAAAACGAGAAGAAAGAGAAGAAGAAGAAGAGAGAAGAAGAAGAAAAGAAGAAGAAGAAGAAGAAGAAGAAGAGAAGAGAAGAAGAAGAAGAAGAAGAAGAAGAAGAGAAAGAAGAAGAAGAAAAGAAGAAGAAGAAGAAAAGAAGAAGAAGAAGAAGAAGAAGAGAAGAAGAAGAAAGAAGAAGAAGAAGAAGAAGAAGAAGAAGAAGAAGAAGAGAGAAGAAGAATAAGAAGAAGAAGAAGAAGAAGAAGAAGAAGAAGAAGAAGAAGAAGAAGAAGAAGAAGAAGAAGAAAAGAAGAAAAGAAGAAAGAAGAAGAGAAGAAGAAGAAGAAGAGAAGAAGAAGAAGAAGAAGAAGAAGAAGAAGAAGAAGAAGAAGAAGAGAAGAAGAAGAAAGAAGAAGAAGAAGAGAAGAAGAAGAAGAAGGAAGAAGAAGAAGAAGAAGAAGAAGAAGAAGAATAGAAGAAGAAGAAGGAAGAAGAAGAAGAAGAAGAAGAAGAAGAAGATGAAGAAGAAGAAGAAGAAGAAGAAGAAGAAGAAGAAGAAGAAGAAGCAGAAGAAGAAGAAGAAGCAGAAGAAGAAGAAGAAGAAGAAGAAGAAGAAGAAGAAGAAGAAGAAGAAGAAGAAGAAGAAGAAGAAGAAGAAGAGAAGAAGAAGAAGAAGAAGAAGAAAAGAAGAAGAAGAAGAAGAAGAAGAAGAAGAAGAAGAAGAAGAAGAAACTAGATTCGCCCTTGTACCTGTACCGCAATAATGTGTACTTTCCGGCGCGGCACATATACTCACTAATTGAAGCAACTAGCACCAAGTAGCAGTCTCCAATCAACCTACCCTATATGTAGGTGCATAATCCAGATGCATGTAATGCAGTGGGATGTAGTGGTGGACAACTTCCGTTACTTCTCTACTCCGTTACTAATGGAACTACTTTTTCAGTAACGGAGTAACGATCTCGATCTCGTTACTTTCAAAACAGGTAACGGAAATCATCATGGTAACTTCCGTTACTTTATAATCAAGTCCGTTACTTCCGTTACTCCCTTAATTTTGTGTTGAGATAATGGGCTGGTGTGAAAAGGACGGCACCACTAGCGGGGACAACCCATGTTGACTGTGTGAGGGGAATACAGAAATGTGTGTATACTATTTTCGTGTTTATTGATATTAAAGGGAATAATGACCTTTTGATTTTGTTAGCAACAATTTCTTTGGCTACCCGTTATGGTATTAAATGATGCGATCTAAATTTAAGAATTAAATACAATTATTCAGCGGTGCCGATTCTTCAAAACGGTTGAGGGGGGGGGGGAACACCACTGGCGGATCCAGCCTCTCCCCGTGGGGGGAATCTTGTTGTGGATAAAAGGTACCCCCTTTTTTCCTCTGCGGATTTGGGTTGGTCCACCTTATTTTGGTATTCACCTTAAGAAATTCACTTTTCATATTTAAAAAAAAAATGATTTTGTGGATTTTTTTTTCTTCTGAGAAATAAAAATCAGTTAGGTTTTTATTTTTGGCGGTCCAAAACACAAACTTTCGCGAATCCGAGATAGCCATTTTGAAGAGAATGCCATTTTCTTTCTTTCAAAGTTTTTATTTTGAAATTTGCTTCAAAACTCTATTTTCTACGATTGTTCAAACATGTATCATTTTCCACCAAAAATGGCATGACATGACGTCAACGTCATTATCTCTCAAAATTCAAAATCAATTTCTTGGAATTTACTGAGAAGACGTAGAATTGATGCAGAAAATGGTACTGAAAGTTTGACGTTGATATCTAGCATAGTTTTCAAGTTATTTATAAAATTCGGGAGGAGCAGATTCTGCCCCCTCCCCAGCGGGGCGTGGGTTGCGTCACCGGGGCTGCTTGAATTGCATCAAGTGCGCGGTTTTGTCTATCATTGAAAGCAAAGGATACATATAAACTTCAAATTCAATCACTCGAGAAAAAAACTTCCGTTTTTTAAAAGTTTTCTCCTAAGATCATTGTTTTTCACTTGCAGTGCAGGGAACACAAGGGGGCATATTTGTATTGAATGCCCATCCCAGAATCCTGTGGGGGTCATTTGGCCCTGATGCCCCTCTCCCCTGGATACTCCAGTGCCAGCAATTACCGCTAAGGAGAGCCTCTGCCAGACACTTAATGGAATTAATTTTCCCATTTTCCAAATTTGTATAACCAATTGCGAAAGTTGCGATATGCCGCGAAGCGGCGCGAAAATTTCCGGTGTTTGACTGTGGATAGCTGGATTTTGACTGCTGATTTTTTGGGGGATTTTACGATAAATTGGGAGCGCACAGGGGGGGGGGGGGTATTTGTATTGAATGCTCCCACCCCCAGGTTCCTGTGGGTGGGGTGTTTGTCCCTGATGCCTCCTCCCCTGGATCCACCAGTGGCCGAACAGGGACGGATCCAAGGGGAGCCTATCAGCGCCATGGCTTTACCATAACCATCAAAATTGGCTAAAAATGCACCCATTTTAAAGAAAGCCTAGGCAACTTGTACAAAGGACAGTATTTGTAATAAATTCATAATGCAAAAACAGACGAAATCTCATTTTTTGGATGTTTTGGAATTCTGTCGGACGGCCCATCACAAGTTTTGGGCCGGTGCATCCGCCAGAAGGCCCGAGTCCTTACATGGAACCCTTACTTAGTAAGCGGCAATGTTAACCTGCCATTGACTGGGGGGGGGGGGGATATTCCCCCTGACGAATTTTAGCAATAACTAAAACAACAATAGCGATATCAACGTGAAACTTTTGGTACCTTCTCCTACACCAATTTTATGTCTTTTTTGCATACAGGAAGCAATTTTGTCGATAAAAAATCGAGATATAACGAATTTAGTGACGTCAATACACACGAGTTTGGCAAAGGAAAAAATCAGTTAAACTTTACGAGATCACTCAGTCTATATTTTGAGCAAAATGCAATACAAAAAACGTCAGAAAATAGCAAATGGCAAGGGCTACAAAATAGATTCTCGGATTTGTAAAAACTTTTTGCTTTTTGACCCCTGAAAAAAACATTTAAAATAAATAAATAAAACTAATTCAAAGTTGGAAGTTTGGAAAAAAATACAAAGCAAGTACATATACTTCTTAAGGAGTTCATGATCGGTATTTTCCCTTCACTATCTCCACTATTGGAAGCGACACACATTGGAAACGACACACGACACACGACGCTTTTGTATCAATCAATCTGTTCAACGTTGTTGAATGGGCACTTCTAAACAAATCGCAGACACTAAATAGGTCGCCGTCGATGTGCATCGATGAGCTTCCGATTTAATTGTCAGTTTTTGTATTGTTTGTTATTTTTTGGGAAAAAAAATGATTATTTTTCATAATAATATGAAGCATAGTGTTATAAACAGCCATATATTTTGTGTCTGTTCTATATTCATTTTGTGCTTTCAACGCCTGTGTTATTGTTGACAACCTTTGACTAAGGAACATATTTGCATGCTGGTGCACAATATGGCAGCACGTTATGATGTCATAGTACTATGTGGCAGACGGCAGCATTGCAAAAGTAGCAATATAGTGCACCAAGGCAACATTTTAATACCGTATTACCACAAATTGACTCCAGTAGTCGTCGCACACTAAACCCCCAATCAACAAACAACAAAACCTATGTCTGTCAGTATCAAGTGTCTTGGAAAAGTTGAAAAATTGTAGGAAAAAAACTGGTGACAAGCTTCTGGCTTCAGAATCCCAACGGTGACACACAGCTAGGGTTTCCCAGCCCTGCATCCCTTGCTTTCAATGATAGACAAAACAGCGCACCTGATGCAATTCAAGCAGCGCCGGTGACACGCGCTCCGCTGGGGGGGGGGGGGCAGAATCTGTCCCCCTCATGGATTTTCTTAATAACTTTAAAACTGTGATAGTTCTCAACGTGAAACGTTCAGTACCTTATACTGCATCGATTCTACGTCTTCTCACCAAATTTCAATCAAATTAATGTAGTATTTTGGGAGATAATAGCGTTTTAATGACGTCAAGTCATACCATTTTTGGTGGGAAAACAATAAATGTTTGACAAATCGTAAAAAATAGAGTTTCAACGCAAATTGCAAATAAAAATGTTAAAAGAAAGGAAATGACATTCTCTTCCAAATGGCCATCTCGGATTTGTTATTTTTTTGGAGGTTTTTGACCCCCATTTTTTTGGGGGGGAAAATGTCCACAAAATCAATTTTTGTGAATTCGAAAAGTGAATTTCTTAAGCTCCAAAACCAAAATAAGGTGGCCAGCCCAAATCCGCGGAAGAAAAAATAGGGGTACCTTTTTGCCACAAAAAGATTCCCCAAAAATGGGGTTACCTTTTTGCCCCCCCCCCCCCCCCAGTGGTTTTCCCTTAAAATAGGCCCTGTCTTGATGTAATATCATTATTAGATATTCGCACTCATTCTTGTCCAACACCGACGGCTGTTTTGTAATTATGTACAGTTGGTAGAAATTTGCAAAGCCGTGAAATGTTCTTAAAATTCATGGGAGGTCAAAACGTCATGTTAGGTCATCTGAAGTCAGTGACCTCGGCTGACCTGTGTAATAACATGACCCCAGTGGAACATATTATGTAAAATGGATGCCAAATTTGAAATCAAATGTGAAAAATTCTACGTCACAAAATGCCGTAGAAACTGCCTAAGGCCAAACAAGTAATATCAGGTCATCGGAGGTCATGATCTCAGTGGAAACCATAAATGTCACCTGTTAACACCTGTTCATATGTTCCTGAGCAGCAAACGCTCGGGAAGTGCACAAGTTACAAGCATCGATACTACGGGACGCCAGTTGCGTTTGACATGAAATTGAGAAACAGGTCATATGTCACGGGTCATGGGCAGTAGAGGTTTGGAATTTTCAGAATACGTGTCAATAAGGTGCTTCATGTTTCATCGCAATCGCGATGCAATCAAATCGCGGTTGATAACTCCGCCAGTTATTCCAGAAAAACCGAGGGGGGCTGGAGTGGCATTCACCCCCTGCCGAGGGGGACTGGGGTGGCATTCACCCCCTGCACTGGCGAGGGTTGAACTAAAGTAGAGGAGTAACGGTCTAAAGTAACTTCCGTTAAATTTGTCGCAAAGTAACGGAGTAACGAGTAACGGAACTACATTTTTTAGTAACGATGCGCACCACTGGTGGAATGCAGTATCAGCCAGGCTGGCAATGATTTCAATTTTATGTCGGGTTATCGCCGACTACCAAATGACTCATTCGTCGTGAGCCGGATCCGAGACACAGGTCACGGATCCGAGACACATAATTATACGTCGTGAGCCGGATCCGAGACACAGGTCACGGATCCGAGACACATAATTACACGTCCATGAGCCGGATCCGAGACACAGGTCACGGATCCGAGACACATAATTACACGTCGTGAGCCGGATCCGAGACACAGGTCACGTCCTATTTACACCATTACATGTCCTATTTTCCAAACAATATCCATCAGAAACAGAAACAAAAACGAAGTAGTCTGTCACAGGCGAATTGGCCAATCAATTGGCCTTGTTTGGTGTCAACATTTGATTCTTCGTGGCAAAATTGCTCCAGTTGCAGGGATGGGCAAACTTGTTCGTCAATTAATATCAGAATATATCAGTTAAATTTCAGACACACATTTCAGACACTCAGAATCCCTCTAGTTATTTCTGCGTCTAACTATCCAGCCTATATCCCGGGATGATGGGAACCTTCATTCGTTTCGGTCCAGTGCACTTTCTGACAGCAAATATACCTCCTCCAGCCAATCATAGGCGTCCACCTGGGGCTGTGATTGGCCTGCCAGATAGGAGCGTTGATGCGCGGTTAATATTCACAAACACGCCCTGATAATATTGTCATTGTCAGGGCGCTCAGTGGTGAAGAGACATATGAATGTTTGGCCGGGCGGACCCGTGTCTCGGATCCGGCTCACGACGTGTAATTATGTGTCTCGGATCCGGCTCACAACGTGTAATTATGTGTCTCGGATCCGTGACCTGTGTCTCGGATCCGGCTCACGACGTGTAATTATGTGTCTCGGATCCGGCTCACGACGTGTAATTATGTGTCTCGGATCCGTGACCCGTGTCTCGGATCCGGCTCACGACGTGTAATTATGTGTCTCGGATCCGGCTCACGACATGTAATTATGTGTCTCGGATCCGGCTCACGACGTGTAATTATGTGTCTCGGATCCGTGACCTGTGTTTCGGATCCGGCTCACGACGTGTAATTATGTGTCTCGGATCTGTGACCTGTGTCTCGGATCCGGCTCACGACGTGTAATTATGTGTCTCGGATCCGTGACTTGTGTCTCGGATCCGGCTCACGACGTGTAATTATGTGTCTCGGATCCGGCTCACGACGTGTAATTATGTGTCTCGGATCCGGCTCACAACGTGTAATTATGTGTCTCGGATCCGGCTCATGACGTGTAATTATGTGTCTCGGATCCGTGACATGTGTCTCGGATCCGGCTCACGACGTGTAATTATGTGTCTCGGATTCGTGACCTGGCTCTCGGATCCGGCTCACGACGTGTAATTATGTGTCTCGGATCCGGCTCACGACGTGTAATTATGCGTCTCGGATCCGGCTCACGACGTGTAATTATGTGTCTCGGATCCGGCTCACAACGTGTAATTATGTGTCTCGGATCCGGCTCACGACGTGTAATTATGTGTCTCGGATCCGGCTCACGACGTGTAATTATGTGTCTCGGATCCGGCTCACGACGTGTAATTATGTGTCTCGGATCCGGCTCACGACGTGTAATTATGTGTCTCGGATCCGCGACCTGTGTCTCGGATCCGGCTCACGACGTGTAATTATGTGTCTCGGATCCGGCTCACGACGTGTAATTATGTGTCTCGGATCCGGCTCATGACGTGTAATTATGTGTCTCGGATCCGGCTCACGACGTGTAATTATGTGTCTCGGATCCGGCTCACGACGTGTAATTATGTGTCTCGGATCCGGCTCATAACGTGTAATTATGTGTCTCGGATCCGGCTCACGACGTGTAATTATGTGTCTCGGATCCGTGACATGTGTCTCGGATCCGGCTCACGACGTGTAATTATGCGTCTCGGATCCGGCTCATGACGTGTAATTATGTGTCTCGGATCGGTGACCTGTGTCTCGGATCCGGCTCATGACGTGTAATTATGTGTCTCGGATCCGGCTCACGACGTGTAATTATGTGTCTCGGATCCGTGACATGTGTCTCGGATCCGGCTCACGACGTGTAATTATGCGTCTCGGATCCGGCTCACGACGTGTAATTATGTGTCTCGGATCCGGCTCATGACGTGTAATTATGTGTCTCGGATCCGGGTCACGACGTGTAATTATGTGTCTCGGATCTGGCTCACGACGTGTAATTATGTGTCTCGGATTCGTGACCTGGCTCTCGGATCCGGCTCACGACGTGTAATTATGTGTCTCGGATCCGGCTCACGACGTGTAATTATGTGTCTCGGATCCGGCTCACGACGTGTAATTATGTGTCTCGGATCCGGCTCACGACGTGTAATTATGTGTCTCGGATCCGGCTCACGACGTGTAATTATGTGTCTCGGATCCGGCTCACGACGTGTAATTATGTGTCTCGGATCCGGCTCACGACGTGTAATTATGTGTCTCGGATCCGCGACCTGTGTCTCGGATCCGGCTCACGACGTGTAATTATGTGTCTCGGATCCGGCTCACGACGTGTAATTATGTGTCTCGGATCCGGCTCATGACGTGTAATTATGTGTCTCGGATCCGGCTCACGACGTGTAATTATGTGTCTCGGATCCGCGACCTGTGTCTCGGATCCGGCTCACGACGTGTAATTATGTGTCTCGGATCCGGCCCACGACGTGTAATTATGTGTCTCGGATCCGTGACCTGTGTCTCGGATCCGGCTCACGACGTGTAATTATGTGTCTCGGATCCGGCTCACGACGTGTAATTATGTGTCTCGGATCCGGCTCACGACGTGTAATTATGTGTCTCGGATCCGGCTCATGACGTGTAATTATGTGTCTCGGATCCGGCTCACGACGTGTAATTATGTGTCTCGGATCTGGCTCACGACGTGTAATTATGTGTCTCGGATTCGTGACCTGGCTCTCGGATCCGGCTCACGACGTGTAATTATGTGTCTCGGATCCGGCTCACGACGTGTAATTATGTGTCTCGGATCCGGCTCATGACGTGTAATTATGTGTCTCGGATCCGTGACCTGTGTCTCGGATCCGGCTCACGACGTGTAATTATGTATCTCGGATCCGTGACCTGTGTCTCGGATCCGGCTCACGACGTTTAATTATGTGTCTCGGATCCAGCTCATGACGTGTAATTATGTGTCTCGGATCCGTGACCTGTGTCTCGGATCCGGCTCACGACGTGTAATTATGTGTCTCGGATCCGGCTCACGACGTGTAATTATGTGTCTCGGATCCGGCTCATGACGTGTAATTATGTGTCTCGGATCCGTGACCTGTGTCTCGGATCCGGCTCACGACGTGTAATTATGTGTCTCGGATCCGTGACCTGTGTCTCGGATCCGGCTCACGACGTGTAATTATGTGTCTCGGATCCGGCTCATGACGTGTAATTATGTGTCTCGGATCCGGCTCATGACGTGTAATTATGTGTCTCGGATCCGGCTCACGACGTGTAATTATGTGTCTCGGATCCGGCTCACGACGTGTAATTATGTGTCTCGGATCCGCGACCTGTGTCTCGGATCCGGCTCACGACGTGTAATTATGTGTCTCGGATCCGGCTCACGACGTGTAATTATGTGTCTCGGATCCGGCTCATGACGTGTAATTATGTGTCTCGGATCCGGCTCACGACGTGTAATTATGTGTCTCGGATCCTCGACCTGTGTCTCGGATCCGGCTCACGACGTGTATTTAAGTGTCTCGGATCCGGCTCACGACGTGTAATTATGTGTCTCGGATCCGGCTCATGACGTGTAATTATGTGTCTCGGATCCGGCTCACGACGTGTAATTATGTGTCTCGGATCTGGCTCACGACGTGTAATTATGTGTCTCGGATTCGTGACCTGGCTCTCGGATCCGGCTCACGACGTGTAATTATGTGTCTCGGATCCGGCTCACGACGTGTAATTATGTGTCTCGGATCCGGCTCACGACGTGTAATTATGTGTCTCGGATCCGGCTCACGACGTGTAATTATGTGTCTCGGATCCGGCTCACGACGTGTAATTATGTGTCTCGGATCCGGCTCACGACGTGTAATTATGTGTCTCGGATCCGGCTCACGACGTGTAATTATGTGTCTCGGATCTGCGACCTGTGTCTCGGATCCGGCTCACGACGTGTAATTATGTGTCTCGGATCCGGCTCACGACGTGTAATTATGTGTCTCGGATCCGGCTCATGACGTGTAATTATGTGTCTCGGATCCGGCTCACGACGTGTAATTATGTGTCTCGGATCCGCGACCTGTGTCTCGGATCCGGCTCACGACGTGTAATTATGTGTCTCGGATCCGGCTCACGACGTGTAATTATGTGTCTCGGATCCGTGACCTGTGTCTCGGATCCGGCTCACGACGTGTAATTATGTGTCTCGGATCCGGCTCACGACGTGTAATTATGTGTCTCGGATCCGGCTCACGACGTGTAACTATGTGTCTCGGATCCGGCTCATGACGTGTAATTATGTGTCTCGGATCCGGCTCACGACGTGTAATTATGTCTCGGATCTGGCTCACGACGTGTAATTATGTGTCTCGGATTCGTGACCTGGCTCTCGGATCCGGCTCACGACGTGTAATTATGTGTCTCGGATCCGGCTCACGACGTGTAATTATGTGTCTCGGATCCGGCTCATGACGTGTAATTATGTGTCTCAGATCCGTGACCTGTGTCTCGGATCCGGCTCACGACGTGTAATTATGTATCTCGGATCCGTGACCTGTGTCTCGGATCCGGCTCACGACGTTTAATTATGTGTCTCGGATCCAGCTCATGACGTGTAATTATGTGTCTCGGATCCGTGACCTGTGTCTCGGATCCGGCTCACGACGTGTAATTATGTGTCTCGGATCTGTGACCTGTGTCTCGGATCCGGCTCACGACGTGTAATTATGTGTCTCGGATCCGGCTCATGACGTGTAATTATGTGTCTCGGATCCGTGACCTGTGTCTCGGATCCGGCTCACGACGTGTAATTATGTGTCTCGGATCCGGCTCACGACGTGTAATTATGTGTCTCGGATCCGGCTCATGACGTGTAATTATGTGTCTCGGATCCGTGACCTGTGTCTCGGATCCGGCTCACGACGTGTAATTATGTGTCTCGGATCCGTGACCTGTGTCTCGGATCCGGCTCACGACGTGTAATTATGTGTCTCGGATCCGGCTCATGACGTGTAATTATGTGTCTCGGATCCGGCTCATGACGTGTAATTATGTGTCTCGGATCCGTGACCTGTGTCTCGGATCCGGCTCACGACGTGTAATTATGTGTCTCGGATCCGGCTCACGACGTGTAATTATGTGTCTCGGGTCCGGCTCATGACGTGTAATTATGTGTCTCGGATCCGTGACCTGTGTCTCGGATCCGGCTCACGACGTGTAATTATGTGTCTCGGATCCGTGACCTGTCTCTCGGATCCGGCTCACGACGTGTAATTATGTGTCTCGGATCCGGCTCACGACGTGTAATTATGTGTCTCGGATCCGGCTCACGACGTGTAATTATGTGTCTCGGATCCGGCGCACGACGTGTAATTATGTGTCTCGGATCCGGCTCACGACGTGTAATTATGTGTTTCAGATCCGTGACCTGTGTCTCGGATCCGGCTCACGGACGGATCACGGAACGGACAAAATGTCCTTCGCGGAAGTGCACCGTTGTATTGAATGTGTTCTACTGTCGCTTCTGTAATCAGCACTGGCGTGTAGGAATATGGAATCCGCTTGGTGTTCTCATTTTCAGGAGAATCCTTAATGTGCTATGTTTTTTAATCATCCTGACACAACGCTATCATAATATTCAGCAGTGCCAATAAGGAAGCTGACGAAAATACATCACACACCTATAACATATAGTATATTGTCACAACCGGAATACAGTTTTTGGGAAATGCTGCCCACCTTTCTAGCTCCTTCTCAGTGGCGGATCTACGTTAGGGTAAAACAGGCAATTGCCCCCCCCCCCCTCGCCCCCCCCTAAAAAAACGAAAAAATCGGTAGGCAAACGTATGTTTTTGCCCCCCCCCCCCCAAACAAACAAAAAACACGTTCCGGGAGGTAATGATTATTATTCCGGGAAGTCGTGTTTACCCCCCTCCCCCCCCCCCCCCCCCGCTCAACGACTCTTTCGCGCTGACGACCTGACGGCACCCCCCCCCCCCCCTCCACCCGCTCGCACAACGATTCTTCGCGCTGACAAACCGACGCCAGCCCCTCCCCCCCCGGTCAACAACTTTTCGCTGACGAAACGGGGCGAAATTCCCCCCCCCCCCAACTCGAAACCTAAAACCGCCCCTGCTCCTTCTCATAACAAGATCTCATGCATGCTAATATCTGCAAATGTTCAACAATAACCAACTAATGCCGCTATATAACATTGACTTAACAAAAACAAAATACTGATTTACAAAATGATAATACTAACAATAACAAACAACCTGGACGCATTTCACCCTCGCCCGGTACTGTCCGTGTCTGTTCTGCACTGGAGGTCGTGTCGCGTGTTCTGCACTGCACTGTGGTGACCTACTCTACGGTTCCCCGGTGAGCGCTGTCCACCTTTAGACGCCACAGTCGGGGTAGTGATGGTGACAGAGGTCCTCCCGAGAATCCTGTAGCGCCGCACACAGACGGTCGAAGGACAGCTCGGCGTGCCCCGACCGACTGAGAAACCACGACACTGGCAGGCTGAAACGACCAGCAGACAACAGCATTATTTAACATCCAGTAGTCAGTACAGCCAGGCTGGAACGACAGACAGACATCATCATTATTTAACATCCAGTAGTCAGTACAGCCAGGCTGAAATGGCCAGCAACATTCAGTAGTCAGTACATCCAGGCTGAAACGACCAGCAGACAACAACATTATTTAACAGCCAGTAGTCAGTACAGCCAGGCTGAAACGACCAGCAGACAACAGCATTATTTAACATCCAGTCGTCAGCACAGCCAGGCTGAAACGACCAGCAGACAACAGCATTATTTAACATCCAGTAGTCAGTACAGCCAGGCTGAAACGACCAGCAGACAACAGCATTATTTAACATCCAGTAGTCAGTACAGCCAGGCTGAAACGACCAGCAGACAACAGCATTATTTAACATCCAGTAGTCAGTACAGCCAGGCTGAAACGACCAGCAGACAACAGCATTATTTAACATCCAGTAGTCAGTACAGCCAGGCTGGAACGACAGACAGACAACATCATTATTTAACATCCAGTAGTCAGTACAGCCAGGCTGAAACGGCCAGCAACATCCAGTAGTCAGTACATCCAGGCTGAAACGACCAGCAGACAACAACATTATTTGACAGCCAGTAGTCAGTACAGCCAGGCTGAAACGACCAGCAGACAACAGCATTATTTAACATCCAGTCGTCAGCACAGCCAGGCTGAAACGACCAGCAGACAACAGCATTATTTAGCATCCTGTCGTCAGCATAGCCAGGCTGAAACAACCAGCAGACAACAGCATTATTTAACATCCAGTAGTCAGTACAGCCAGACTGAAACGACAGACAGACAACAGCATTATTTAACATCCAGTAGTCAGTACAGCCAGGCTGAAACGACAGACAGACAACAGCATTATTTAACATCCAGTAGTAAGTACAGCCAGGCTGAAACGACCAGCAGACAACAGCATTATTTAACATCCAGTAGTCGGTACAGCCAGGCTGAAACGACAGACAGATAACAGCATTATTTAACATCCAGTAGTCAGTACAGCCAGACTGAAACGACAGACAGACAACAGCATTATTTAACATCCAGTAGTCGGTACAGCCAGGCTGAAACGACAGATAGACAACAGCATTATTTAACATCCAGTAGTCGGTACAGCCAGGCTGAAACGACAGATAGACAGCAACATAACAGCAGCTTTGCAGTGGCTAGTGAAGTCAGAACGTGATGTCAATGCCATCCTTTATGGTGTCGTGCTGCGCCGCCTCGGTGCCCGTCCCCTGACCTGGCTAGTCGCGTCAGCGTGTGGTGCGTCCTTCCGAAGCCCTCTGCTTGTCTGTTGATGTCGCATAGTTGGAACGGCACGCAGGGCAGGTCGGCCGGCGTCACCAATCCCAGCAAACCGCTGGCCAGCGGAGCTCCCGGCCGATCCCCGTCTGCTGGCAGAAGGAGGGCCCGGAGACTGTATTATTAAACATGACCCGGCTCACGGTGAACAGCAGGCATAGCTAGTTAGCACGGGACAGCTGGACAGTGGATCTCGACCAGCAGCGATGGCCCGGACAGCGCCGGACTGATTACATGGCTCCGGGGGACAGCGGTCCAGGCCAGGGTCCGGCGGGGCTGTGATGTACGCAGTTTGACTGCTGTCGGAAGCTGAAATGGAGCCCGCTCATCACAGTGCTGTCACAATCCTGTTCATCCACCAGTCCACAGTCCACCATCGTTCAAAGCACACACACACACGTCATTACACGGGTCAGTGGGCCGGGCGAGTGCCAGAAAGCGGCCAGAGTCAGGACGGCGGGACAGAGGGACGGCTACAGACCAGTGCAGTGGCCAGGGTTCGGATGGCGGGGCAGAGGGACAAACCAGCGGCCAGGGTCGGGACAGAGGGACAGACCAGCGGTCAGGGTCGGGACGGCGAGACAGAGGGACAAACCAGCGGCCAGGGTCGGGACAGAGGGACAGACCAGCGGTCAGGGTCGGGACAGAGGGACAGAGGGACAGACAGCGGCCAGAGTCGGGACAGAGGGACAAACCAGCGGCCAGGGTCGGGACAGAGGGACAGACTAGCGGTCAGGGTCGGGACGGCGGGACAGACTAGCGGCCAGGGTCGGGACAGAGGGACAGAGGAACAGACCAGCGGCCAGGGTCGGGACAGAGGGACAGATCAGCGGCCAGAGTCGGTACAGAGAGACAGACCAGCGGTCAGGGTCGGGACAGAGGGACAGACCAGCGGCTAGGGTCGGGACAGAGGGACAGACCAGCGGCCAGGGTCGGGACAGAGGGACAGACAGCGGCCAGGGTCGGGACAGAGGGACAGACGATCGGCCAGGGTCGGGACAGAGGGACAGCCAGCGGCCAGGGTCGGGACAGAGGGACAGACGATCGGCCAGGGTCGGGACAGAGGGACAGACCAGCGGCCAGGGTCGGGACAGAGAAACAGACCAGCGATCAGGGTCGGGACAGAGAGACAGACCAGCGGCCAGGGTCGGGACAGAGGGACAGACCAGCGGCCAGGGTTGGGACAGAGGGACAGACCAGCGGCCAGGGTCGGAACAGAGGGACAGAGGACAGACCAGCGGCCAGGGTCGGGACAGAGGGACAGAGGGACAGACCAGCGGCCAGGGTCGGGGCAGAGGGACAGAGGGACAGACAGCGGCCAGGGTCGGGACAGAGGGACAAAGGGACAGCCAGCGGCCAGGGTCGGGACAGAGGGACCGACCAGCGGCCAGGGTCGGGACAGAGGGACAGACCAGCGGCCAGGGTCGGGACAGAGGGACAGACCAGCGGCCGGGGTCGGGACAGAGGGACAGACCAGCGGCCAGGGTCGGGACAGAGGGACAGAGGGACGGCCACAGAGGGACGGCTGCCCGGGCCTGCTGATGAAAATGGCATGGATATTAAAGCCCTACATTTATCTTATTCAGGTGCTGACAAATAGACAATGTGAATGGACAGAGCATGTTCACGGATTTCTGTGATAAAGGGCTCAGATCGCGATCGTAAACAAATAAGGTGGAACGATTACGAACCTGTGAATATCTGACAAAATTGGGGTAGTATTAATCATGAAAAGGTGTTCAAGTTCCAGCAAGGACATTTACGCTTCATCAAAACTAATATATCTAATGAAAGGCGTGTGGTATATACGAAACGATGTCCGGCTCACGGGTCAATGTTGTCACAATTGATAAGAATCGATAATATATTATAAAAAGGAATGAAATGTACTAGCTCGTGAGCCGAAAACACTTCACAGTTCGACTCTAATTTACTTAGACCTTACATCACATTTCACATATCACCTGTTTTTCTACGTTTGGATTGATCGGGCTGGTCAACAAGCATATTAATGTCGCTGGCGTCGGTGTCGAAAGCTCTGCTGCTCCTGGCTGGGCTGATCAGCTGAAGTATGTGGCCGATGCTGTTGTCGGTGTCGAGTGACCTGCTGCTGCTGTTGGCGGAGCTGGCCAGCTGCAGGGCGTAGACGATCAATCCCCCGAGCGCAGCGAAGCCGGTTATGGCGCCGATCAGACCAGAATAGCACCTACACTGGCCCTGAAATGACATCCATTTCAAATACTGATACGTATGAAATGAATGAAATGAATGAAATGAATGAAATGAATGAAATGAATGAAATGAATGAAATGAATGAAATTCATGAAATGCATGAAATGCATGAAATGTATGAAATGCATGAAATGCATGAAATGCATGAAATGCATGAAATGCATGAAATGCATGAAATGCATGAAATGCATGAAATGCATGAAATGCATGAAATGCATGAAATGCATGAAATGCATGAAATGCATGAAATGCATGAAATGCATGAAATGCATGAAATGCATGAAATGCATGAAATGCATGAAATGCATGAAATGCATGAAATGCATGAAATGCATGAAATGCATGAAATGCATGAAATGCATGAAATGCATGAAATGCATGAAATGCATGAAATGCATGAAATGCATGAAATGCATGAAATGCATGAAATGCATGAAATGCATGAAATGCATGAAATGCATGAAATGCATGAAATGCATGAAATGCATGAAATGCATGAAATGCATGAAATGCATGAAATGCATGAAATCTATGAAATGCATGAAATGCATGAAATGCATGAAATGCATGCAGTGCATGCAGTGCATGCAGTGCATGCAGTGCATGCAGTGCATGCAGTGCATGCAGTGAATGCAGTGCATGCAGTGAATGCAGTGAATGCAGTGAATGCAGTGAATGCAGTGAATGCAGTGAATGCAGTGAATGCAGTGAATGCAGTGAATGCAGTGAATGCAGTGAATTATTATTTGAAGGCAAAACTAGTGCTTGCGTCTCTGCCCCATCACATCCCTTTAAACTTAATCCAGAACTTTTGGCTGGATGGTTCTCAGTGATCAAAGTTTTCGTTAGGCATAAGTTGTGTGGATACTAACGCATACCCTCCGATCGCGCAATTCCTGTTCACTGGTACTCAATAGTCGAAACCTTACGTGCCGCAAAACTTCGGAACGTTGGTCCGCTCCCCACTTACTGACATCTAACCGCGGCCGCTGCCACCGACCTAGGCCATTCCGGTCAACATACAAATACAAATAGCTGAAACTAGTCCCGACGTGATCCTTTATCGACTAGAACATTCTGCCTTGTCGGGGCCAGAAAGAGTTGGGTGGGCGAGATTTTCAACTGAGCTACGGGAGAGGACTTAATTGTGGGATAATGTGGAAATAATTGCTGATAGGGCTCCTTCTTTTATCACTTAAGCATATCTTCTGAAGAAGTAAAATGAGGAAAAAATAACCAGATGCCCGATCTCTCTCTCTTACCGAACGTCCCAGCTGCCCCGTCTCCAGCTGCCGGGCCACTTTACAGGAAACGTCCGTGACTCGGTCGGCCAGCTGCTGCTCCGGCAGCTGCTTCAGCACCCTCCGCAGCTGCTTCGACAGCGTCCGCAGTACCGGCTGCAACCGGCTCGGCAGCTTCTGCAGGACCCGATCCAGCTGCTGCGGCAGCTGCCAGCTGTCCAGCAGCGGCCTGTCGTTCAGCAGCTGGCGGGCCTCCACGGATACGTTGGAGCCGGTGCCGATGCTGACGCCGCTAGTGGCCTGCAGGATACAGAACAGACCCAGCGCACAGAGCGCCGTGCCGCCTGACAACAGCGCCAGCAGGTCGACCGGAGCACAGTCGCACTGGGGCTCCAGCCGCAGCACGTGATGACTCGAGCCGCGGGAGTAGCCGCCACCGGAGCCACCGGAGCCGCCACCGGGGCCACCAGAGCCGCCACCGGAGCCGCTCGAGCCGCCACCGGAGCCGCCGGAGCTGCTCCAGCTGCCCCAGTTGCTGTAGTCGCTCGGGACACTGTGGCTGTTAGAGGTGCTGTGGCCGTTGGAGCTGATGTAGCTGTTGGAGCTGCTGTACGGTGGGTAGGAGATGAAGCTCTTGACCGCGTCGTAGACGCTCTGGCGGTCGATGCCGTTGTAGCTCTTGACCGCGTCGTAGATGCTCTGGCGGTCGATGTCGTTGTAGCTCTTGACCGCGTCGTAGATGTTCTGGCGGTCGATGTCGTGGTAGAGGTCGAACATGTCATAATGCCGGGAGGTGTCGGCGGCGGGGACTGGAGTGGCGGGTGACGGCCGGACAGCAAACAGCAGAAGCAGCAGCAGCAGCGGCAGGTGGCACCGACACGACGTCATGTCGTGGAGTGAGATGCGCCGAGTGATCAGGGATAAGGCACCGACCACCCAGCTCCAGTCATCACAACTGAGCCGAGCGACAGGAGGCACCGGTCCTCATTCGGCTGAGGCCGCCAGGTGGCGCTGCTGCTGCTGTGTATCGCTTCCGGCTCAGCGGGCAGATGGGACGCCTTCGAGCGGCCCTAGGCGATCTGGCGATAGTTTTCCAGCGCCGTATGCGTCCCAGAGCAATGCAAATAGCATTGAAGCGTAGTTTGATTGGTAAGCCGTTATATCTTTAAGATCTTGGCGCATTTGAAGGAAACATCGGGCAAACACCATAAACGGTACGAACAGTATGCATCATATTTCCACTTATTTTATCAATCGCTTTTACTCGTACCCTGCTCTAACGCAGGTCTGCTAAAGCCACAAAATTAAAAGCCAGTCCGGACCTGAACTCAGCTGAGGCCCTGGCTGTAAGTCGGACCTGAACTCGGCTGAGGCCCTGACTGTGAGTCGGACCTGAACTCAGCCGAGGCCCTGACTGTGAGTCGGACCTGAACTCAGCCGAGGCCCTGGCTGGGAGTCGGACCTGAACTCAGCTGAGGCCCTGGCCGTGAGTCGGACCTGAACTCAGCTGAGGCCCTGGCTGTGAGTCGGGCAGCTGGCGAGTTTGTATCTGTGACTGAGCTATCGTGACACAGTCGGCACAGGCGTGGCCCAAGGACGCAGGAACCGGGGGAGGGGGCGGGCAGCCGCCCCCTCCCCCCCCCCCCTCCCCCAAATTTTCGGATTTTAACATTACGCCAAAAAATGGGCTTTGCATGGACAGAATCGACTTCAGAATGCCCCCCGCCCCCCAACTTTCGGAAGGTTGTGGCGCCCTTGCAGGCGTCTGTCGGTGGAATATAACCCGAGGTTTGGAGGGCTGGGAGGAAAGCGAGAATCCCCATAGGATGATCAATCACTGGTAGACGAGATGGAAATGACTTCTCACTAAAAAATGCACCCTCATCTGGTAAAATCGACGGCATATTCTGAGAATAGAGACGCCGAGTGTGAATGTAACGGTGCGGGAACCGCATGTTTGTTAACCAGGTATATTTCCCCAAGACTGGTTAGCAAAAACCAAATAAGACACCACCTCATGGAACACAAAGTACAGGGACCCACAGTTGCTATGGTACACACTAAGGTCCGGCTTATTTTCTCCTCTAGTGTATGTTTGACGACGAATTAAGAAACTACCATGTATGCATTCTAACTACCATGTATGCTGAGAGCTTCAAATTGATATATTGACGCATTGGCTCACCTTATCCATTGGCTGCTTTTAAGTAAAAATCCGTTTTAGCGCTTTCCGGTGGTAAAAACGGATTTTGCTTAAAAGCAGCCAATGGATAAGGTGAACTAATACCTTAATATATCAATTTGAAGCTCTCAGTAATGCAGTTTGAATGCATATACGGTCGTTTCTTAATTCGCCGTCAAACATACGCTAGAGGAGAAAGAAGCCGGACCTTAGTGTGTACTGCGGGTCCCTGTACAATGTACATTATGTGATGGTGGCCACGATGCGCCACAATACCGGGAAACTGTACGGACGATGTATGTTTCACCAGTGCGACTGTCGTACGAAACCGACGCATGACACAAGTAACACAACCTAAGCTTTCGTCGTTCTGAGTTTGAAGATGAACAGAAGTCCGAACTAGTCAGCACTGAATGTGGGAACACGATTTCAGCTGCAATGCTAAATATTCTTTTTATTTATAATTAAATTTAAAACACGCGGGGCAGGCCTTACTGTCGTCATAATGTAAACTTACTCGTTCCTCCCATCAACCGCCCAAAACTACTAAGAATTATTTTGTTTATACAAAATGTGGCCTTCTAAGGCCTTTAGCACGGAATGGGTTCGAATAAACACGCCAGTCATCGCATTAGTTACATCCTCACAATGACACAAGACACACACTAGCCGGATGCCATACACTCCCTACTCGTCTCATGATCATACAATCATACAATCATACAATCATACAATCATACAATCATACAATCATACAATCATACAATCATACAATCATACAATCATACAATCATACAATCATACAATCATACAATCATACAATCATGCAATCATGCAATCATACAATCATACAATCATGCAATCATACAATCATACAATCATACAATCATGAGCTCACATAAAATTAGTGGTCGAACAGCTTCCAAAATAGGGAAAAATATGCCATGAGATATAAACCTGTCACATTTTGTCCTGTCATGACACACTGAACTCATAGCAGAAGGATGGTCCTTGTCCTAAGTCCTACGTTGGCCGTCAAAAACGTTAAAAGGCGAGTCTTGAAACAGCACTTTGAGAGGAAGCCTATACACACCTGTTCCACACAGTACACAATACTTCTAACAAGTCCGTCGAGACATTTCTACCTTCTTCTCCTCTACCATCCCAGCCACCAGCCGTCGCAGCTGTCGTCTATTCGGCCTGGCTGGCTCCTGTACCCGACACGTGGCTCCCGTAACCACGCGTCGCAGCTGCCGTCTATTCTGCCTGGCTGGCTCCTGTACCCGACACGTGGCTCCCGTAACCACGCGTCGCAGCTGCCGTCTATTCGGCCTGGCTGGCTCCTGTAACCGACACGTGGCTCCCGTAACCACGCGTCTCCGCTGCCGTCTATTCGGCCTGGCTGGCTCCTGTAACCGACACGTGGCTCCCGTAACCACGCGTCGCAGCTGCCGTCTATTCTGCCTGGCTGGCTCCTGTACCCGACACGTGGCTCCTGTAACCACGCGTCGCAGCTGCCGTCTATTCGGCCTGGCTGGCTCCTGTAACCGACACGTGGCTCCCGTAACCACGCGTCGCAGCTGCCGTCTATTCTGCCTGGCTGGCTCCTGTACCCGACACGTGGCTCCCGTAACCACGCGTCGCAGCTGCCGTCTATTCGGCCTGGCTGGCTCCTGTACCCGACACGTGGCTCCCGTAACCACGCGTCGCAGCTGCCGTCTATTCGGCCTGGCTGGCTCCTGTAACCGACACGTGGCTCCCGTAACCACGCGTCGCAGCTGCTGTCTATTCGGCCTGGCTGGCTCCTGTACCCGACACGTGGCTCCCGTAACCACGCGTCGCAGCTGCCGTCTATTTGGCCTGGCTGGCTCCTGTACCCGACACGTGGCTCCCGTAACCACGCGTCGCAGCTGCCGTCTATTCGGCCTGGCTGGCTCCTGTACCCGACACGTGGCTCCCGTAACCACGCGTCGCAGCTGTCGTCTATTCGGCCTGGCTGGTTCCTGTACCCGACACGTGGCTCCCGTAACCACGCGTCGCAGCTGCCGCCTATCCGGCCTGGCTGGCTCCTGTACCCGACACGTGGCTCCCGTAACCACGCGTTGCAGCTGCCGTCTATTTGGCCTGGCTGGCTCCTGTACCCGACACGCGGCTCCCGTAACCACGCGTCGCAGCTGCCGTCTATTTGGCCGGGCTGGCTCCTGTAACCGACACGTGGCTCCCGTAACCACGCGTCGCAGCTGCCGTCTATTTGGCCTGGCTGGCTCCTGTACCCGACACGTGGCTCCCGTAACCACGTGTCGCAGCTGCCGTCTATTCGGCCTGGCTGGCTCCTGTACCCGACACGTGGCTCCCGTAACCACGCGTCGCAGCTGTCGTCTATTCGGCCTGGCTGGTTCCTGTACCCGACACGTGGCTCCCGTAACCACGCGTCGCAGCTGCCGTCTATTTGGCCTGGCTGGCTCCTGTAACCGACACGTGGCTCCCGTAACCACGCGTCGCAGCTGCCGTCTATTTGGCCTGGCTGGCTCCTGTAACCGACACGTGGCTCCCGTAACCACGCGTCGCAGCTGCCGCCTATTTGGCCTGGCTGGCTCCTGTAACCGACACGTGGCTCCCGTAACCACGCGTTGCAGCTGCTGTCTATTTGGCCCGATTCATGTTCCGCGCGGCAGTAGCGTGGCTCCTTTTGGCCGCGGGACCGCGGACGGAGCGGGTCCTCTGACGACGCTCCTCAACCGGGGTCTGTCTGACCGGTATCACCAGCAGCACCAGCAGAAACAAGGCCAGCACGGACATTAGCACCAGCTGAAACATATAGGAAACGGGACATTAGCACCAGCTGAAACATTGGACACGGGACATTAGCACCAGCTGAAACATGGACACGGTACTGAAGTCTGTCTGACCGGTATCACCAGCAGCACCAGCTGAAACATAGGACACGGGACATTAGCACCAGCTGAAACATGGACACGGTACTGAAGTCTGTCTGACCGGTATCACCAGCAGCACCAGCATAAACAAGGTCAGCACGGACATTAGCACCAGCTGAAACATATAGGAAACGGGACATTAGCACCAGCTGAAACATTGGACACGGGACATTAGCACCAGCTGAAACATGGACACGGTACTGAAGTCTGTCTGACCGGTATCACCAGCAGCACCAGCTGAAACATAGGACACGGGACATTAGCACCAGCTGAAACATGGACACGGTACTGAAGTCTGTCTGACCGGTATCACCAGCAGCACCAGCTGAAACATAGGACACGGGACATTAGCACCAGCTGAAACATGGACACGGTACTGAAGTCTGTCTGACCGGTATCACCAGCAGCACCAGCAGAAACAAGGCCAGCACGGACATTAGCACCAGCTGAAACATATAGGAAACGGGACATTAGCACCAGCTGAAACATTGGACACGGGACATTAGCACCAGCTGAAACATGGACACGGTACTGAAGTCTGTCTGACCGGTATCACCAGCAGCACCAGCTGAAACATAGGACACGGGACATTAGCACCAGCTGAAACATGGACACGGTACTGAAGTCTGTCTGACCGGTATCACCAGCAGCACCAGCTGAAACATAGGACACGGGACATTAGCACCAGCTGAAACATTGGACACGGTACTGAAGTCTGTCTGACCGGTATCACCAGCAGCACCAGCAGAAACAAGGCCAGCACGGACTTTAGCACCAGCTGAAACATAGGACACGGGACTGAAGTCTGGATGACCGGTATCACCAGCAGCACCAGCTGAAACAAGGTCAGCATGGACAGCAGCACCAGCTGAAACATAGGACACGGGACTGAAGTTTGGATGGCCGGTATCACCAGCAGCACCAGCTGAAACAAGGCCAGCATGGACAGCAGTACCATCTGTAACATAGGACACGGGACTGAAGTCTGTCTGACCGGTATCACCAGCAGCACCAGCAGAAACAAGGTCAGCACGGACAGCAGCACCAGCTGAAACATAGGACACGGGACAGCAGCACCAGCTGTAACAGCCAGCAAATAATCTCCGTCACGCTGCGCAGTTCACAAACTCGCTGAAGGGTGGTCTAGAGTACCAGGTACTAAGGGTAGGGGAGACTGGAGCTAAATGCATCACGGGTTGAATGACTCAGACTCAGACTCAGACTGTTTATTAAAGCACTCCGCAATATACTTGTGGCTATTACTGCTTCACGTCATTGTAATATAAAACTAAAGGAATGTGGTATGAACATGGAACACAAACGCACATATACACAACTTCACACAACAACAGTCATACAAACACAATCACACGCTAGTCAAAAGCAAATAAAGTGAGCAGTCACATCAAGCCACACGGATCAAACTTGCGCAGACCGGTCATCACTGAGGTGCCGCCTCAGGCGGCGACCGAACAGGTGCGGAGGGAGCCGCGACAGATCGGGTGGCAGGGCGTTGTACGAGGCCGGTCCCCTGCACTTAAACCGCCTCTTCCCCATCTCGGTGCGGGACCGCGGCACGTACAACAGATGGTCCTGACGGGTGACAATATCCAAGTCGCGGCCGCGAGCCTCGGCTACAGTGGTGAGACCGGTCGCCAAGACCTCCGGCTCACCGCTACGGCGCACCTTCTGCACGAGACACAGCGTGTGGAACGACGCGAGCTGCTCAGCGCTGAGTCACCCCAGTCGCTCCAGCAAATCAGACACATGGTCATATTTTTTTGCGTCCGAAAATTACTTTAGCAGAGTAGTTACGTACTTTTTGAATGCGAGAGAGGTTCTGTTTGGTGCCACTGCCGTACACCGAGATACAGTATCTGATTTGCGGGACGACCAGGGCGTTGCCAAGCGCGAGAATCACGGCGGGGGGTAGGTGTCCCCGCAAATGTGACAGACCACTCAAAACTCCAAAGCAGCGTTTAGTAATCGTTGAAACGTGAGCTATCCAGTTCAGAGAACGATCAAAGGTGAGGCCGAGGTTTTTGGCTTCCGAAATGGGGAGTAAATCATGGTCGCGGAATGTTACTTTGATGTTGGGTAAAGTGCGCAGATTTTGTGGGCTTCCCAAGAGCATCAGTTGGGTCTTAGCGGCGTTAACTTTCAGTCCGTTTGCTCGGAACCAAATGCCAAGAGAGGCCAGAACGTTTTCCATGCGTGCGACGACTGTTTGAATTTCAGAATTTTCGCCGCTGACCATAATTTGTGTGTCGTCGGCGTTTTGGACTACTACTGCTTCGACAAACTGACTGATGTCGTTAGCGAACACGCAGTAGAGAAGAGGTCCTAAAGCTGAGCCTTGGGAAATACCATGCATCAGAGCTTATAACTAAAAAAAACTACTCAAGGAAGGGAAATGTCTGCAGTCTACAATACACGTGCATACGCAGACGGCAGGCCCTCTGCAACGGAGAAACGAGAGCGGTTAGAAGCCAGCTGATCTGGCAGGCGCCGAAACAGTGATTTTTGACGAGGAAAGTAAATATTTATCAATAAATACCAAATCTAGCGGACTCTTTGCAACTGCAAGTGTGGTGAAACGGACTTACTCTTATCGTAGCATATGCTTCTGGCGTTAACCCTCGCCCTACGGGAGCTTTTTTCACCTTCGCCCTACGGAGGGAGGGGGGGGTCCTAAAAAGCCCCTCTTTAACTTCCAAACCAAGCAACATAGAGCAACGCGGTAAGAACCAACATGTTGCCCGTCATTTTTGGAATCTAACAATATGCAATCTTTAGGTTTTGGGTCAACTAGTGACCTTCCAGGTCAAGTGAATGACCTCGATCGACCACGTCCAGAACAGTGATTTTGCTCAGTCAGAAAATATCAAAATGAGAAATTGATAGATGTAAATAAAAAGGCATGTTCCTAGACCAGTGTTGTCTCAGAAATACAGAAAAAGTAATTATTTATTTGTATCTGGTCAAAAAAAAAGTTATTAAAAAATGACGTCATGAATTGCTTACACTTAGGGAGCAATCACTCAGTCAAAAATAGAGATATTTCCTTGAAATTTGGTTTGAGTATTGTCCATACTCAGTTCTCACATATATTCCGTTTTTTAACATCTTTGAAAATTTTGATTTTGTGGTGATTTTTCCAAAACATCAGTTTTTGCTCATTTTGGGGTCAAAAACCAAAAATTTGCAAATCCGAGATAGCCATTTTAAAGAAAATTACATTTTATATCTTTACTTAATTGCGTTTGCAATTTGCTTCAAAACTCTGTTTTCTACGATTTTTCAAACATTTATCGTTTTTCCACCAACATGGCGTCATCAAAACATTATTTCCCACATTTCTCAACCAATTTCAATGCAATTTTTACAGCATACATATAATGTATAATTAGCTACTGAAAATTTCAGCAAGATGCGCCGAATTTCTAAAAAGTTATGTAAGAAAAACCTTGGGGGGGGGTCGTTTTAGGACCCCCCGTAGGGCGAGGGTTAGAACGACGGGAGAGCTTGCCTGAACTGCTACAACTTCCGCCATTTTATGCCCTCCATGCAGATCAAAGTGGGCTTGGGGCAAGTTGAATCATTTTTGACGGGGCAGATTGCAACGTTAGGTTAATGACGTCAATAACTAACATCAATTAATAGCGTGAAATATCTAGTAAAACATATAATAAGGTGTTTTAATGTAACATTCTAGGGGATATAATTGATATAATTGATATAATACAGTGACCAATACAAAAGTTTTCTTCAATATGAGTACGTTTTTGCCATTAATTTGATACGTTGCAACCTATACCCCAGCCCGGGTATAGAGGCAACCTGTCCGGTATCGGGGTCAAATGCATCACTTGCAGAGCTGTTTTCAAATGGTGGCTGAAGCTATTTATATTGATTTACAATACAAATGAAAATGTAAATGATATAAAATTTACAAAACAAATGTACTATGGTGGGGAAAATATACTTTTCCTAAATAGGTGTCCGATTTCAAATATCTTCCACGAATCGGCGGCTAGGAAGGTAAATGTGAAAATGTATACATTCAGCCCCGGTCTCTCCTACGGCTGCTTGTTACCGAGCGGGCGCGAAGCGCCCGTGAGGCTTCTCGTCAACTTACTAAAAAAAAATACATTTGACCCGGCCCGACCCGGTCCGACATACGCTTTTCGAAAGCTAATAACTTTGCAATCACTGCTCCGATTGAGATTGGGTCTTCACCTTTGGATAGGTCCATCAAATCAATTTTGTTTTTGGTATGGTGCGTTCTGATAGGTGGTACCACAGCGCGTGACAGTTGGCAAACGCAAACGTCGAAATGAACAAAATACCTTGCTAAAATGATTCTTGATCACAAATGGCTGCATTATTCTAAGCATTGATTTGTACGCTGAAGCATGCAGCGCTCATAATGTACTCCCTTTTGGCGGATTTGGAAAGGAGATCATGAACAATTTAATACAACTTAATGTTTATGTTGGCATGCCTTGCGGCCTGGCAATTTTTTCTGGAGGACTAAAATGACTGTTACTACCACGTGTGCTCCCTTACCGTTTCATATTTCAAACCTGTTTTAGCTTTACCAGAGCGCGTTCCCTCGGTCATCGCCCAAAAAGGGGTTTTACTGGTATGTAATCAACGCCAATTCTGGTGGGCCACGAAAGCTCACCATCATTAACGACGACTTGGCATTAAAGAACGTAGCTAATAGGCACTTGAAAGCAACAGAATCAGATGCCATTTAAATTGACAGAAGCCATTGCTTTCATGCATTTTCGCGAGGGTAGGTATTTCACGACTTCGGTTCGGCGCTGAGCACCGACTAGCAGAACTCTTTTGTAGTACATATGCTCGACAGACGCCAAGGGAGGCCACATCTGACATCATATCTGACATCATATCTGACATCATATCTGACATCATATCTGGTGAGACTGTGACGCCATTACAGCGTGCCTCACCAGGTCCCGCCAGGGGCTGTTGTCGGGCGGGGGGCTGCGGTGCAGGTGACGGCTGGAGCCGCCGTCCGCCGCCGTCGGCTCCTCAGGGGAGGAGGCCGGGCCGGCGCCGACGACCCGCGACCCGCCGCCGCCGGCAACGCTGAACGTCGACGGAGCGAAGCGGAACGTCGACGGAGCGGCCTTCTGATGGTGTGGCACCATCCACGGAAGCAGCAGGAGCACCGTCAGAAACACCTGCCGCAACACCGCACACAGTGTAGTGCAATCATCCACGGAAGCAGCAGCAGGAGCACCGTCAGAAACACCTGCCGCAACACCGCATACAGTGTAGTGCAATCATCCAGGGAAGCAGCAGGAGCACCGTCAGAAACACCTGCCGCGACACCGCACACAGTGTAGTGCAATCATCCAGGGAAGCAGCAGCAGGAGCACCGTCAGAAACACCTGCCGCAACACCGCACACAGTGTAGTGCAATCATCCACGGAAGCAGCAGGAGCACCGTCAGAAACACCTGCCGCAACACCGCACACAGTGTAGTGCAATCATCCAGGGCAGCAGCAGGAGCACCGTCAGAAACACCTGCCGCAACACCGCACACAGTGTAGTGCAACCATCCACGGCAGCAGCAGGAGCACCGTCAGAAACACCTGCCGCAACACCGCACACAGTGTAGTGCAATCATCCACGGAAGCAGCAGGAGCACCGTCAGAAACACCTGCCGCAACACCGCACACAGTGTAGTGCAATCATCCACGGCAGCAGCAGGAGCACCGTCAGAAACACCTGCCGCAACACCGCACACAGTGTAGTGCAGGCACGTAGCCAGGATTTCGTCCAGGGGGGGGGGGGGGGCGGCACCTCGAAAGGGCCCCTTCTCGACCGTTGAAAGGGCCCCTTCCCAAGCGTTGAAAGGCCCCCCCCCAAAAAAAAAAAACGCATGAAAAGGCACGTTACAAGGCTGGAAAATGCAGTATGGCAGGTATGGCATGGGCCCTACCAACGTTTAGGAGCTGGAGTTAGCGAACTGCCACATCAACTTTGGAACCAGCGACACGAATTTGGAATCGGCTATACCAACTTGGAATATTTTTGTTAAGCTCAAGACCTGGAACTGTTAAACAAATTGCGCCGCGGAGCGGCGCGAAAATTTTGATTATTATGCCCTGGGTTGCTTTCTCATCAATGCGACGCATTGCGTATGGTGCGGACCTCTAAAATTGCTATATTGTGCGATTAAAAGTGTGAGGAAAAGGTGCTAAAATGAACTATTTTGCCCAACAATATAGGAAAGTAGCAACATAACACATAAATGCGCCGAGAAACTGACCGATTTTTTTCCTAACCCGCATATAATTGAATTTGTAGTTCAATTGCGCCACGGAGCGGCGCGAAAATTTTGAATTTGATTCCCTGTACAACTGTATTCTTACTGTTGAAATGCCCAAGGTCCCTTCAGATCGTCTAGGGGCCCCTCTGACCTTTTCTACGCCTTCCCGACCTGTTCAGGGACTCATCTGGGATCCGCGAAGCGAAAAGACATGATGTGGAGTGGGTGATATATATATATATATATATATATATATATATATATATATATATATATATATATATATATATATATATATATATATATATATATATATATATATATATATATATATATATATATATATATATATATATATATAATATATATATATATATATATATATATATATATATATATATATATATGTATATATATATATATATATATATATATATATATATATATATATATATTATATATATATATATATATATATATATATATATATATAATACAAAGAGGGCTTACTCTACAGGGAAAACATACAATCGGATCTTTCGGGTATATTGTAGCACCTTGACGAAGGGTGTTACAATATACGCGAAAGCTCCGCTTTTAATATTTGTATTGTGGAGTAAGTCCTCTTTGTATTTGTATTCAATCTTCATCTGCTATCTCTACTTGCTTTGACCCTTCGGGTCTCACCAGACTCCTCTGACCTTCCAAGAAGCCCCTCTTGTGTGTCAAGGGGCCCATTCGGCCTGTTCAGAGGTCCTTCCGACCTGGCCAGGGACTGCACTGGCTGCTTTGTCGCCCCTGCCGACATGCTCAGGGGGCAGGGGGCGGCGGATTGCGGGGCGCAGGGTACCCAAAATCCCCCTCAAATGAAAATCCTGGGGAGGGGAAGAGTCATGTTGCCCCAGATTGAGCAGGCTAAAATCTGGGGGGGGGGGGGGGGGCAAAACTACCTTTGCCCCCAGGATTTTCGACTGGGGTGAATTTTGGGTACCCTGCCCCCGCAATCCGCCTCCTCTGCTCAGGGGCCCCTCCGACCTGCCCAGGGACCCCTCCAGTCTGGCTAGGAACTCATCCGGCATGTTCAAGGGGCCTTCCGACCGGCCCAGGGACCCTTTCGGTCTAGCCAGGGGCCCCTCTGACTTGAACAGGAGCCCCTCCGATCGGCACAGCGACTCTTCTGGTCGGTCTGCGCTGGCTGCTTTGTCGCCCTTGCCGACATGCTCAAGGGGCCCTCTGACCTGCCCTGGAGCCCCTCCGTGCTGGCCAGGGGCCACTTCGGCATGTTCAGGGGCCCTTCTTACCCGCCAAGAGGTCCTTTCGGTCTGATCAGGGGCCCCTCCGATCTGTGCAGGGGCCCTTTTAACTTTCCAGGGCCCTCTGGTCTCTCCAGGGGCCCTTTAACCTTCTAAGGGGCCCTTCCGACCTTCTAAGGGGCCCTTCCGACCTAGCAAGGGACTGCGCTGGCTGCTTTGTCGCCTTGCGACATGCTCCGAGGGCCCTCCGACCTTCCCTGGGGCCCCTCCGTGCTGGCTAGGGGCTCATTCGGCATGTTCAGGGGCCCTTCTGATCCACCTAGATGCTCTTTCGGTCTGATCAGGGCCCCTCTGACCTGCACAGGGGCCCTCTTAACTTCCCAGGGGCCCTCTGGTCTGTCCAGGGGCCCTCCAACCTGCTCAGGGGCCCTTATGACCTGGCAAAGGACTGCGCTGGCCGCTTTGTCGCCCTGTCGACATGCTCAGGGGCCTCTCAACCTGCCCAGGGGCCCCTCTGTGCTGACTAGGGGCCCATTCGACGTGTTCAGGGGGCCCATTCGACGTGCTCAGCGGGCCCTCTGACCCGCTCAGGGGCCCTTTCGGTCTTGCCAGGGGCTCCTCTGACATGCACAGGGCTCTTTTGAACGTCCAAGGGGCCCTCTGGTCTTGCAGAGAGGGCCCTGGTGGCCCTAAAGGGCCTCTGAAGTCCGCTAAACTCTCTAAAGACCACGCTTCGTGTAGTAAAGAGCCTATGATACCGCGCTTCGCGCGGTCTCGTCGGCCCTGTTCGGCGCGCTGCGCGCGCCGAAAAGGGCCCTCCTGGCCTCTAGGGGGGGGGGGGGGGGGGGGGGGGGGGGCGGCCGCCTCCGCCGCCCTCCCCTTGGCTACGTGCCTGGTGTAGTGCAATCATCCACGGCAGCAGCAGGAGCACCGTCAGAAACACCTGCCGCAACACCGCACACAGTGTAGTGCAATCATCCAGGGCAGCAGCAGGAGCACCGTCAGAAACACCTGCCGCAACACCGCACACAGTGTAGTGCAATCATCCACGGAAGCAGCAGGAGCACCGTCAGAAACACCTGCCGCAACACCGCACACAGTGTAGTGCAATCATCCACGGAAGCAGCAGGAGCACCGTCAGAAACACCTGCCGCAACACCGCACACAGTGTAGTGCAATCATCCACGGCAGCAGCAGGAGCACCGTCAGAAACACCTGCCGCAACACCGCACACAGTGTAGTGCAATCATCCACGGCAGCAGCAGGAGCACCGTCAGAAACACCTGCCGCAACACCGCACACAGTGTAGTGCAACCATCCACGGAAGCAGCAGGAGCACCGTCAGCAACACCTGCCGCAACACCGCACACAGTGTAGTGCAATCATCCAGGGCAGCAGCAGGAGCACCGTCAGAAACACCTGCCGCGACACCGCACACAGTGTAGTGCAATCATCCACGGAAGCAGCAGCAGGAGCACCGTCAGAAACACCTGCCGCAACACCGCACACAGTGTAGTGCAATCATCCACGGCAGCAGCAGGAGCACCGTCAGAAACACCTGCCGCAACACCGCACACAGTGTAGTGCAATCATCCACGGAAGCAGCAGGAGCACCGTCAGAAACACCTGCCGCAACACCGCACACAGTGTAGTGCAATCATCCACGGCAGCAGCAGGAGCACCGTCAGAAACACCTGCCGCAACACCGCACACAGTGTAGTGCAATCATCCACGGCAGCAGCAGGAGCACCGTCAGAAACACCTGCCGCAACACCGCATACAGTGTAGTGCAATCATCCACGGCAGCAGCAGGAGCACCGTCAGAAACACCTGCCGCAACACCGCACACAGTGTAGTGCAATCATCCAGGATTTTGCAGACCCCTCTTGTAGTTGCAGTTGACAAATATTGGGACAGTGGGGACGTGTGACATTTCGGATGTTGGCGAAAATATCTTAGCTTGTGATATTTGGTTACAAACTATGATTAAAAGTAACTATCAAGTCAGATAGCTCAAACAGTTGCACAGTTGGAAATACTTGTCAATGCTGGCTTCAGGCTTGCGTATTACTATTATTTTAGTGAAACTAATAGCGACAAGCAAGAGAAAGACGACAATCCGATAAGTACTGCCATCGTTGACAGGTAATCAAGATTGAGAGTGGATTTCAGTTACCCACAACCTGGTGTCCAACGTCACACCATACCAAGGTGGTCGCTGTCGCCTTACCAAGCAGTCACCTCAGCACGACAGGAATGTGCGACAGTCAAAATGACAGTTATTTCCAAAATTCATGTACTTACATAGGATGAGATGTGCTCAACCTGCTTCTTGAGTCCCATGGCCATGTCGGCCAGACTTGTTCTCTGATGTTTGGAGCCGGCGCCTTTCCTCTGGGTGACCGTCACACCTACGCTGCTGCCGCCCTGACTGCCCTTTTGATCCCGACTGACCTCCGCTGACCCTGACTGACCCGCCGCTGACCCCGCCGCCAGTCACGTGACCTGGCCGGACGGCGAGGTCAGTCGGTCACGTGACCCGACCCCGAGTCACAGCCAGCTGCCAGCTCCGCCACAGGTATTGAATATACGGCTCGGTTGGTCATATCTCTGATGAATGGGTTTACGGCAGAACCAATCTGTATGCTATGACCTTACGGAGTCTCATTTGTGCAGCGGTGTCGATTTTTCAAAATGATTGGTGGGGGGGGGGGGGGGGGGGGGCGAACAGGAACATGGATCCAAGGGGTCTAGATCAGCGCCATGGCTGAATCAAAACGACTTAAATCGGTCCAAAATAACATATTTCCTGAGTGTAAAAGAAAACATAAGGAATATGTACAAAGTACTTTGTTTTTAATCAATTATTAATGCAACAAAATCACATGATATTTTGCCTTGTGTCGGACAGCGCCTCAAACCAAAGCTTTCGGTCGAGCCTATGACCGACCAAGGCGAAGGTCGAGCCTATGACCGACAAGGCGAAGGAGAAAAAAAAAAATTTGGGCGAAGGTGAAAAAAGCTCCCGTAGGGCGAGGGTTAATAGGCACCGCATCCACTTTGCGCAGCTGCGTGAAGACTGGGTGTCAACCTTTACCTTTAGTGTCAAACGAAAGTGTAAAGCACTTTACATTCACTCTTAATGTTAAAGATAATGCGAGCGCGGATAGAGACTAACGCCTGGTCGCTCTGTAGTCCCGCCCTCGACTCTGCCCACCACTCGTAACCGACCGGTCACGGGTCGGACAGCGCCGGTTCAAGGTCAGCCAGGGCGGAGCCAAGCTCTGATGTCAGAGCATAGCTCCACACCTTCACCATAGCCTCTACCCACCGATTGAATTCTGTGCGCGAGTTTTAACATTGCGAGTGAATGGCAAGTGCCATAAATTATCGTTTGACATGAACCGACCATTGTGATAACAATTGGTATGTAATGTGTTTCCTGCACTCTATCTTTTGCGGATATGTATCAAACTTTTATGAACAATCAACAGGCATTTGCAAAAAGTGCATTGAAATCGGAAGTTTAGTTTGGCCCCGGACGGCAACCTATTTAGTGTTCTCGACTCATTAAAAAAGATGGATGTTTTACCATGAATTTTCAACATACAGGTATCCAATACATCACAATCCACACATGAAACATTCATCTGAACCGTTTTCACATAATCAGTCAGTACACATTTAAGAAAACCGTGATACATTCGACTGATTAACTTGGCCCGCAACAACGACGTATTTAGTGCATGCGATTTGTTGAAAGGTAATTCAACGAGAGTTATTCAACGTTAAACAGATTGAAAGAAAGCATATGTCGCGCTTCCAATAGTGTAGGGTAAACACCGATCATGAACTCCAAAAAAATGATATGTACTTGTTTGTTAAATTTCCCATTTCTTTGCTTCGAAATATAAAAAGTTGTGATTTCGTTGTATAATTGAGACTCGATCAATTTATTACCATACATGTTGCATAAGATAATGCAGAAAAATAGATCAAAAGGTGAATATTTCCCATTAATGAAATCCGGTGAGTTTCAAACCGCTCGGTCAAACAGCTTTGGCACGACCACAAACTTTCAAAAACGTGTTTGGAGGTGGAGTCACTTGACGTGACCTGTTGACCTGACCTGAGATGACTCGAGGTTAAAAGGTGGTAATTGATGTGGGTAATTGATGTGGGTAATTGATGTCCAAACAGCTATGCCAAATTTGGCGGCGCTGGGCGCCGCCGTTTTTCTGCTATTCACGAAGAGAAAAAAACTTACGGGGAGGGCAGGGGGGGGGGGGGGGGGGGGGTGGATCCCCCCCCCCTCCTCATCGGTGCGAGTGTTAAGCGATCAAACTGAACTTATATAAATGTCGAATCAATTTACCATGGATCAAATTTTAGATTTAAGTTAAAACCGAACTGCCAACCTTATACAGGTGCATAAACAGCCTTTCAGGAATAGTACGTCACAACGCTGAGTGATCTTAAAAATAAACATGTTTCTTCAGTTACATAGGTTAGAATTTGGGAATACCCAATACTTTATCGGAAAGTTTTAAACCATTACGCATAATAGGATGATGAGTTTTATCTCGCAAAGTTACTCCTTCATTGCATCAGTTCTTATAATAAATAATAGGATACAACGAACGAATGAACAAAGTTGACAGTGTAAGGCCAAGGGCGAAAGTGACTCATTGCTGTTAGGGAAATAATCAATAAGACGCACTGTTATTTGGGAAAGGGATCTTCCAAATTATTTTAATAAATTTCCCCAAATTTATTTTGTATTCCCTTTATTGTTTTGTCTTCCTAATTTCCCCTTTATTGGCCATCTGAGGCCGCCAGTGTATGCCACTTATGAACTAAGAGGTCAGCAAGCTGTTAAGTTTTACATTCCCTGAGGAAATTAATGTGCCGTCGGCGGCAATCCATCGGATTATTTTCTGAGAATCATCGCTCGGTTTAATTACCGAGCGGGCGCGAGGTTTCTCGTCAGCTTACATTTGACCCGGCCCGACCCGGCCCGAACCGGGCCGACACGGCCGTGCAGACGCTTTTCGGAAGCTAATAATTTTGAAACCACTGTTCCGATTGAGATCGGGTTTTCGCCTTTGGATAGGACAGAGGACTATCAAATACATTTTATTTTTGGTATGGTGCGTTCTGATAGGGGTGGTACCACAGCGCGTGGCACACACAAACATCGAAATGAACACAAATCATTCTTGATCAAAAATGGCTTTATTGATCTAAGCACCAGTAAGACGCCTTTTTGGGCGTTGACCGAGCGGGCGCGCTCGGGTAAAGCTAAAACAGGTTTGAAATATTAAAACGGTACGGGAGCACACGTGGTAGTAACACAGACCTTTGAGTCCTTTTAGTCCTCTATATAAAAAAAAAATGCCAGGCCTCCATGCATGCCAACATAAAATTAAGTTTTATTAAATTGTTCATGATTTCCTTTCTCGAATCCGGCAAAAGGGAGTACGTCGTGAGCGCTGCATGCTTCAGTGTATAAATTAATGATAAGATTAATAATGCCATTTTTGATCAATAATTATTTGTGTTCATTTCGACATTTGCGTGTGCCACGCGATGTGGTACCACCCTATCAGAACGCACCATAACAAAATCGAAATTGATTTGATGGTCCTATCCAATGATGAAAACACGATCTCAATCGGAGCAGTGGTTGCAAAGTTATTAGCTTCCGAAAAGCGTCTGTATGGCCGGTTCGGGCCGGTTCGGGGCCGGTTCGGGCCGGTTCGGGCCGGTTCGGGCCGGTTCGGGCCGGGTCAAATGTAAATTTGTCTAGTAAGTTGACAAGAAACCTCACGGGCGCTTCGCGCCCGCTCGGTAATTAATTTATACGATGAAGCATGCAGAGCTCAGGACGTACTCCCCTTTTGGCGGATTCGGGAAAGGAGATCATGAACAATTTAATACAAATTAATTGGACCATGTAAGTCTATTATCATACAACTGAAAGACCATGTTCCATAGCGTCTCGTGTTCATCTGTAACTGCCTATGATTAAATATCGCCACGGTCTCTTGGATGTGATCATGGGCAGTTCAATGACTTCAAAGTAGGTGATCCTCATTGGATCATTGGATGCTTACTTTGCTATGGGCGAGGCTTTTTGAACTTTTGAGAGAAAAAATGAATTCAATTGTTGAGTTGCATGATAAATCAATTAATGGGCTCTTTCAATGATTAAAATTCG